>LGAG01000038.1:375599-400505 GCA_001278395.1 Lerema accius | reverse complement strand
GGGTGGGGAAGGCAAATTTGCGAGGGGGGAGGCAACAAGGGTCTGATCGTCGGACTCATCCATCACGCGGCTCACGCATGTGAATTGGGGCGTTTTATCTGAAGATAGCCGCGGATGGATCGTGGATACCTATTTAAATATTTCGTCGTTTAACGACCGCCTTTGCGTAAGGTGGGATACAGGACGGCTAATGGTCACCAAGGTGTAAGCAACTGGGTGATAAGCGCTAACATGATGGTTATTGGTATATTTATGTAGAAATTATACAACAACAGGCTATCGCAAGCTTCTTTTTAGGGTTCCTAAGAAAAATCTAAACCCTTTTGGTTTCATTTCGTTATATCCCCAAAACAACGTAGGTATAATAATATCTTTTGTTCTTTGTTTCGTGGTCATATCGGTCCATCTTGCACCTAGCTCAGAAATCTTTAATAGGCTACTAAAAAGCTATAATTTGACAGGGTTACACAATACACAAACATAATTTGGTTGATAAATAAAAATGGTTAAAACAATTATTGAGGATATCTCCATAACAAACAAAGGGAATGAATTTTCTAAGATTTTTTAAGGACAATCAACGGTCATTTAAATGCAACCAGTTAAAAAAATGCTTCTTTAAATAAAGTGTAGTAGAGTATACTAGGTAAATATAATGTTAAAAGTCAATATCTTTGTACCAAACAAGCAACACTTGTAGGTAGATACCTACCTACGTTAAAAGTTTGAACCAACGCCTGACCTCTAACTGTACCTGGTTGTTCTCAAATCCAGCGTATAGTTGTACTAACGCTTGTTTTTTATCCCCATTGTTAGCAGACTTGTTTGTGAAGTAACGGATACAGTCACGAACCATTAACGGGTATTAATCTGCAGACACTACTTTTAGTTCTAATACCTATTCGATTTATTTGCCGTGCTAAGAAAGAATAGGAATAGGTACCTACTATTTAAAATTTTTGTTTAATAACATCAGATTGGTACTTAAAATTCAGATTATAAGACTCATGTATAAAAAGGTTATATCGGGTCCTATCATTCAGGGCTTCCTAACTAAGAATTTAAATAAAACAAAGTGTGTGTGAGATATCATCAAAATTAAAATTACCTACTCAAAAGTTCAGTACAATAATTAAAAAAAAATGATCACCTAAGAAAATTGGACAAGTATTAGATATGAATCCTTCGTCTATAGGTATAAATAGAGCAGCGTAGTAGAGTTAATAATCAATTATGCATAACACAAAACAGTCACAACTTCACACTAAGATTCTCTATATTAATGGCACTCTTAGACAACTCGTAAAACATAAATATATACCTGACAAGAACTTAGATACGACCGGACAGAATTTTAAATTTATCATTGAAATTTCTACCTTACCTACTGGAAATCAAATTAAAAATGAGAACCTATTATTTTTTATAATATTATAGGTAACATGATATGCTTACCTATGCACGTAATTTTATTTATTCTTCCATTTCGCAACGATACTTTTAAAATGCAGGGGAAAAGTCAAACCAAAGATCTTTTGATCAACATTCTGGCGTAATACCTAATTATTTGGGTACTGTTTGGACACAGCTGTAACCTTACAAAAATTTATTGTTATTTTTTAAGACATAATCGTTATATTAAGTTTCCGTTAGATATCTCTAGGCTAGGTACTAGACAATCAATAAGTGAAAGGTAGGTACCTAGGTACTATCTGAATTAATAATATGGTAAAATTACATACCTATCAATTTAATAAATAGCAATAAAGTAATATTAAAACGGTGTAGGTAAGTAGGTACTTACTTTACATACCTACTTGTAAATTGATTTAGGGAGGCATTATCGTAGAAGCCAAAGTGTCATAATCATAGAGCTGTTTCAATGTCCTCTAATAAGTAAACTAAAGTAACCATCTATGGGCTAATAGAATAGGATAAGTTTTTTAAAAGTACCCTGCGACTCTACATTTAAAATATTCTGATTAGGTAGACGTTATTGATATTTTATGTGTTTTTATATTCTAAGCTGTTATTTCAGAAGCGAGCCCCGCGTAAAGAAACAAAAATGACCTATTATAGGTACCTACCTATTAATTCAATAATTTAAAAAAATGCTATGCTACACGACTTTTATCGCGTTTTTACCAACAAATTAAAGTCAAAGGTTTAGGTCACTGGGTCAAAGGAATTTTCGGTAGGTAGGTACCTGGTACGGTTACTGATTTGCTTGGGAATAGATGATTAGAAAAGTGTGTAACAGGGACCCATTTAATTAACCAATTTTTGTACATAAACAATAGTAATATCCCAATTGAGTAACTAGTGTCGTGTGGTCTCTATGTAGTATAGGTAACTATGAAGTGTATGAGCAATGTCTATAAAGATAGACATATCAATAGGAACAAGTAATTTAAATTGACCTTATCATCGGATTAAAAACATGCTAATTAAAATTAAACCCAAAAAAAATGCAAAAGAAAAACGTAAACAAATTGGACTCCACTGACAACGTAACGAGCTACCGATGGATCGGTATTATCTGGACAATAATAATTGCAGGTAATCGTTTGTTGTGAGGTTATAAATAGCGGACAACCCAAACAAGTCGGCTCGCAGTCGCAACCGCCCTTGAACTGAGGCCCGGAGGCCCTAGCGGAGGCTGCGGCGGAGGCGGGGCCCGCGCGGCCAATCAGCGCCCCTTCACATTTTTCCGCCCCCGCCCGCATCGCCGGACACTGCCCAAAAACAAAAGGATCAAAGTCGGCGAAACCTATCTCTTTCTTTGTGAGGGCAGCAAACGGGATTCGATGAGAGGATAGATACAGAGTGTCGCGCGGGCGCGAATCGATAAGCCCGCCGCGCCCCGCGCCGCGTCTCGCCCCGCGCCCGCCGGCCATTTGCACGGATGTTTACTATTATTATTTTATTGAACGGACGCTCTAAGTGGCAAATAAGAATATTTACTAAACACAACGACCGATTGGACTAACTAACGACGACCGACGACTGACGAGCGACATCTCTGCTACGTTACAGCTACGGCCGGTACCGACTTCTTGCTGTTCGTCTAGGACCAATTTGTTCAAATCGCAAGCTATTCTAAGTACTTCCGGTCATACAGTACGCGCGCCCGTCGGCCATTTACACGGATGTTTTTTATTATTATTTTACTGAACTAACATTCTGGGCGGCAGTTAAGAATATTTACTAAACTAAACCAAACGACCGATGAATCCGTTGCGACTTCTAGTAATTAAACTAAGACAACTTATTTTAAGAAGAACGGCATACTAAATAAGTACTTTAAGTCAGGACTGCTCCCAACTAATATCTACTATTATTTTATAAAATAGATTTTCGCAAATAAAAATAAAAAACACATCGACCGATTGGACTAGCGTACCTACGACGACTCCGCAACGACCGCTCCGGACTTCTTATTAATGTAGGAGCAATTTGTTCAAATCGAAAGCCATTCAAAATACTTCCGGTTATACATTACCGCGACCGCCGCCCATTTGGATATTTACTGTTATTATTTTATTGATCGGACGCTCTAAGTGGCAAACAAGAATATCTCATATACATAGAGGCAAATAAAAATAAAGCCTTTTTGCTAAGTGCAACGATTTAATTGACTTACGATTGATAACCGACAACTGAAGATTCCACTACCACAGCTCCCGACTTCTTGTTATTACCTAATAGGTACTAAAAGGTACCTACGACTAGGATCACATTGTTCCAAATCAATAAACATTCTAAATTACCTAACTTCTATCATATGGTAAGTGGATAACCAATAGGTATTTTCATTTGGCTTTTGATATAGGTAGGTAGATAGGTATAGCGTAGGTAAGGTAAACAATTATTTTTAATAAAATAAAGGTTAAATAAAGCAGTAGAATATTGTGCATATTCAAAAAGTAGCTTAATAATCATCTAGACAGCTATAGACCTTTTTTTATTTTTTAAAAATAACTTCTCATTTTATTCGTCGTGATTTGAAAGGTAAACAATCTTAGTGTCTTTTTATTGTAAGTATCGATTTAAAAATAAGACAGACACAAATTTTAAAAAATGAAAGATTAACAATACCTACCTAATTTAATGTTAAAATAAATTTCTGTATAGGTAGGTACTTCTAAATATTTTTTTTAATTAATGAAATGAATAAAAGTAGTGCCAAGATTGTTTACCTTTTAAATCATGACGAAAAAACGAGGTAGGTATAAAATATGTAGAGTCAGCTAGAGTTGTTATTGTAGCAATCAATAGGTACTAAACATATTTTTTTAATTTATTTTGCTTTTAACCAGACAGAAGTACACTACCTATGTAGGTACCTATGCATAATTTGTCCTGACAAGGTGGTGGGGAGAGTTTTGTAGTAAATACTGACTGAGTAGGTACCTAAGCAACTAATACTTGGATTAGCTATTTCCAGAAGCTGCTATGTCGACAACGAATCATAGCTACTACCTAATTGTAAAGTAGTTACCTACCTAGGTATATTGAAACAGGTAGAGTCAAGATAACGTCAAAAGGTAGGTATCTTCATTATGATTAGGTTGTTTTTATTCAACTTTTATATCAACACAAGGTCACGTATTATTTTGTTTTTATTCTACTTTTTATTGAACTTTTAAATCTAATTTTATTAAACTTTATTATTGTTTTAAATACCTACAGTTCTTACTACAGCTAAGCTTAAGCTTATTAATCAGCTCTACCTACCTACTGCTAATTTTCTCCGGAAAAAAATTGTTTTAGACAATAATTCAATTCATGTTTCCTTGTAGTGCGTAGATAGGTACCTGCCCACCTACCTAAGCAAGAATATTTTCTTAACTGCTATTTACCTACTATATCACCCTAATCTTGTTTTTGTTAAAGAGGCGACATTATTTAACTACCTAATTGTAACTTTGGAGTTATATTTTACAAGTCTTTAACCAACAACGTCCCTTTTCTGCGATAGACTTTCCTCTCACTGGCCTATTTGAAAGTGAACATGCCGCCAAATAGATATGTGGGTACATGTTAGATTTATCATGAAAAACTTTGAAAGACTAAGGTGGAATGTCTCGTGACTACATAATTAATTCATTGTGACTCTGACTGTGTCAACCTTTTTCCCAAATAAGAACGCACAAAGTCTGAAGAACCGAATTACATAATTATGTACCTACCTATGTACCTATTTCGCATATTAAGTTGTATATGTAGGTAATTTAACTATTTATTCAAAACTTACAGATATATTTGGTATGACATTACATGCGGTAAAATTATTATCAATTAAAATCACTCATTCTAAAATCGCATTGGCGGCCCCGGCTTATTTTATTAAACTGATAGTGATACGCTGGCAAATTTTTCTCAACTGCTCCACCAAAATTTTACCTTCTAAATTGGCACTGTCTTACAACGCCATCTGTTTTATATCTACGCAACTAATGACACTGGATACCGCCATCTATTGGCACATTTACAAACTTCTCTCCCGCGCTGTTGAGTTACTACTCTGTGAACAGAGATGGCGCTGTAAGCTGAGTCAAATTGTATTTATTAAATTAATATATTTTAGTAATATTACGTTTAATAATTTGCAAAAATTCAAAAATTATACTTATAATTCGTGAGTTAACTTTTCGTGTTTTGAGCACATAATACAATATAAACGATTCTTTGTTTGCTGCGCAATAGTCTCTGTCTGCTTTACCGACACTAAACAACTTCCGCTTGCCGCCCGACAACGACGACATCACGCACGCAAACTCGAGATTATGTAGCTAACTTCACTTCGTAAATGTTCGATCTCTTTCGACTACGTCGAGGCTTGTACTATTTGGGATTACGCTTTTCGGTAAATATTGTTTTAATCATTGTAATACAGTGCTTTTGGTATAATTTGTTACTTAATCTAGTCAAAGGTGAGTGGCGGATCGATTTCAAGTGACGCGAGTGTAACAGTTTGGCGCGTTAGTTTCTGTCAACATAGCTAATAAAGTGTTCGCACTAAGTGGCGTTTAGGCACGTGTAATTACAATACAGACGTGATTTTTCGGTTTACAGACATGGCTTTAAGCGTTGCACTACCTCTAGCGGGGTTGGAGACAGAGAATTTTAACTCGTTCAGCTCATTCGGGCATATCATAGACATAGCGGGCCTATCCCATTCGCAAACCAGCCCAAGCCCGTCAGTCTCCAGTGAATCTAGCGGTATCGGCTCGCTGGGCTCGCTAAAATCGGAGTCTGTCAATAGCGACTCCTTGCCGTCTAGTCCTCAAACGACAGAGAAGGTGAGTATTTTCTTCCAATTTACATTATGTTGTTTGCGTTCGTCCTGGCCTTGACCTCTCTATTTTCATAATATTCCGTAATGGCGAATGTCTTACGCTATCAATGTTGTGTACCACTGACGTATGATAATGGAAAGATTTGGCGACCAGTAGTTACGATACCAAATGAGATTACAATTAGCACTTCGTTAGTTGTGTGCGAATGTTATTTATTACGTAGTACGTAGTCATATTATCGATACAAAGTAGCAGTTAGCATTTTAGCAGCTTAGAATAGATTGATTTTGATGATATACCTAGTTGTTTTAAATTTGCGTTCCAAAATAAATTTGTTTTGTTTTAAATTAAGTTTTTGATACCTGTAACTCTTCATGTTATAAATTATTCAAAACATTTCTATAAATAACATAACTTGGCAATTTGTTCTTCTTTATGTATGGGATAAAAATATACACTGAACTATATTATTATGTTAAGTGTAACATTAACTATTTCAGAAATTATTTGAGCCTGTTGTGCAACCTCAACCTCGTCCCAAAGAGATCAAAGTTGAAGATATAAAGATCACATATGGAGGGCGTGATATCCTCAACTTGATGGGTAATCTCACAGAGACTCGATGGAACTACCGCGCCACGGTGCTGCCACCAAACAACCCTGCGCTGTTCTTTGCCAACCGCTCCCAGTATCATCGGCTGGGACCCTACGGAACACGCACACAGTATGTAAAAGATAATTGCCGCTTCTGTGGCTTCTCGTGGGTGGTGGCTGCCACAGACTGACTTGATACCGAGTCACTCTCAAATGAACAAACGAACGTTGAGCGAGTATCACTGGGACACATCAGGGTGCATATCGACTAATCTTCTGTCTCGTCGGTGCTTCTATCACCTAATCAAAAATGCTGAACCAGTGACTTTAGTTCCTTGCAACACTTTGGATGAATTTATGACGACCTGATGTTTTCTTGCAAAATTTCAGGGATGAACTATTTTCTATCTACACATTAGTTTTAGCGGATAACATTTCCTAATGAGCAAATTTTTATTTCAAGCTAAAGTCAATGGTTTTCGTGTAATGTTTTCCTAAAAATATTTATGTAGTGTTATGGTAGTTTCACTGTTGTGGCCCAGTTTTACAGATGACTGTGGAATATGTATGCGGCTATCGTTATGCGCATTCGTAGAGTTACATTTTAATCGTGACTTAATACTGTGATCTTAATTTAAACAAGGAAAATTGATAAATTCTGTGAAATGCGTGACGATACAAATGGTTTTGTTTTGTTTTTAACTTATTTGATTGTGTGATAGTTATTAAAATTAGGCTTAATCAATACTTTTAATGTGCATTGCCATAACACTTCACATTACTCAAAATTGGCATTACACAAGTAAAATTTACTCATTACTTCCAATTCCAATGACAAATTATTTCTTCAAAGACAGAAATTAACGTAATATAATATAATAATGCTATTTAGTTCCTCTTAGAAATGTTAATGTTTTGTTATCCAAAGAATCTATTTGTTTTAATTTGCATATTATATTATCTATAAATTGTTGAAGTATACAATTTATATTATTAATTATAAAATCAACTGGCTGAATTATTTCAACCATCTGATTTTGTGCCCAATGACTAAAGCAATATTTAAATTATGGACATTTACTTATATCATTATAATGTTAGTAGGTACTTCCCACCATTACATCTAATAGTAATCATTTAAATATTGTTTTATGATAATGTTTAGTATCTTAGGGTAATTTAGATATATTCCACAGTCATTTACTTCAATAGAATTGTCATTGTTTAAACCAAAAGGCTGCTTCTCGGATGTTATATTATTTACGATTTTGACGAGATAATGGCACGAATTTAAAGCCAATCTGTAGGTTAATTTTAAGGTCTAATTATGATTGGTGGTTTTACCGTCCGAGCATAATGTTATCGTGATGACATATAAACTAAAGGATATGATCTTGATACATTGCCCAAAAATCTACTTCCTATATAAACTCAATGTAAACCTTAATTCATTTAACTATATGACAAGCCCATTATGGAATGTGGTAACATGGGTTATCAGTGCATATCATCACAAATTAAAGCAGTGATTAGATATTCTAAGGTATTAGTAGTTGTTACAGACAGTTTTAAAACGTTTGAGTCATCGATGTGCCCAGATGCTGGGTGGCTAGTGAAATTATTGATAAGTGTCGTTGACAGACTGGCAATATCTCTATGTAAATGCATATAAAGTGTAATATCCGTGGTCTCTTAACTTAGTCAAGATATTTAATAGTGTGAGTCTCTTGGTGTATTGTGTAAGTAATGTATAACATACTAACTATAATAATTATTGATACTGTCCTTTTGTGCAACTTTGGTTCTGCTATGTTGTGATCAGCTTTAAATTGGAACTGGAGTATTTGTACACATAATGTTGACGTATTTCCCACATAGTTATTTTTATAAAAAAATGTTGATATGAGACAATACAGTTGTAGTTTTCAAAATTTCCTTTATACATAACTAATACTAAATTCGCTTAAATGTTTGGCAAATTTTTTGGAAGGGACCAACATCCACACATTGTTTTGTTTCCATATTATTGTTTATCATGATAGTACATAGTCGCAGGACACCCGCTCGAAATTATGTTATCACAATCTATATTTATGTTGCATTTTATCAACTGCTTTATCTTGAGTCATCACCACAACTCGATTCTCTTTATCATCTATAAGTATAATCAATGTACTGGGCTATGAACATATTAAGTTGTTACAAGTAGATGAATAATTTACAAAATTTAATTTATATATTTGTGATTCAGTGGGTCATGACTGAACATATAGCATGGATCTCAGAATGCAGCTACAGTGATAGTTACGTTAATCATTTATGCCTTAGCTTGTGAAGCGCCTCTCGAGGTACCGTAATGTTCGAGACGCTGACAAGAACCGTGTGCTATCAGTCACACGCACTCACTAAATGGTTGTAATGATTACCTGTGTAAATTCAAATGTTGCATTCAGATTATTTTTAGTTTTAACTTATAAATGACAAAGATTCAATCGAATGTAGTTCAAAAGTATTGAGAGCGATACGCACAGTTTAGTAATGTATCAGCTGTCGCGAGTGGCGTGNNNGACCACTCGCCGCCACTCAGTCTCAGGCCGAGGTGCGATGCAATATTTGCATTCCAGTTTTGTGTTTTAAGTTAGCAGCCGAGGGTAGTAGTTGTTAATGTTTACGTTAATCCACATTGCCAAATATTTTGGTTGTTGTGCTATTTATTTAATTGAATGAAATCTTCTGAAATATCAATTTTAGTACCTTCCATTACTAAGTGTCTTAAAGTGATTTTACAATGTTTTGATCATTTCAATTTTATGCATTTTATTTTGTTTAGTCAAATCATTATACACGATATTATATTATTATTACTTAATGATTATTATACGTTGTATTGTATCTATCGTTCATTCATATTTACGATAAATATTTTTTCTCATTGAACTGTAGTCAAATGACAGTATTTTTATAATGAAAATTGTATAAGGATGAAGGGTCTTTTGCCTCGACAAGGCGCCGGGAGCCTTCGCCCCAGCGCGCGTCTGTGTATTACGTATAATTAATAAGCATTATGTAGGTTTAGCGAAATAGATTAACTCGGAGACAAACTCCAAGTACCAAAACTTATTGGTTCAATGTTGTTCTCGTATTATGGTGATATAGTGCGTCGCATGCGGCGCAGAGCTCAATATTTTAGTAACCCTTAAGAAAATTAATACCTCTTTTAAAAATTATGATATGTATAATATAGTATATCCAATCGATTATCACATAATATGTATTTCCCTGTTTTTTTGATGTGATATCATAAACGACTGATCTGAATTTAGTTTTTAAGTTGGGTTATTGATATGCAGTGCTATTTCGAGAGTGTAATTAAGATTTAATAATGAAAGTGCCAATGCTCGTAATTTAATCTATGACTGTTCCTTTAATATAGCTGTTGGATCGGTTGAGGCTCCGCCCTCGTCCACTTCAGTATAAGCAATCCTTCCTTAACGTATAAGTTCAAATGTTACTTTCAAGCAATCACGTAACGTGCACAATCTCAGTAATGCTTGCAAATTATTATGTGTAACGTTAATTCCTCACTTTCATAATTTAATCCAGCGTAATGTTAAGAGTACAATATGAGATGATGTTATATCATTTTAGTATCAAAATTAGCCGAAGATGTTAATATTATTATTAGTTAGGTAAAATTTTAACATAGCTTCGTATAATTGGGATGTTTTAGTGTTTAGTAGTGTGTAATAACGGCGTAGTGCAAGCAATGTGTCGTGTCGTTAGTGGAGTGGATGAGATGGGATGGGATGAGATGAGATAGGGGCAACAATACTCGAGCCAGTCCTGCCAGAGCGCGGCCGAGCGCTGACGAACACAACTGAACGATAGACACTAGGCGATTATTTGTTGTAATTATAATAATAGCCGTAGGTATTTTATCGTACTTAATAATTATTCTTGCGATGCCTTAATTCTGGTTGTCAATTAGACATGTCTGCCTAGAGTGTTATCATTGTTTTTATTTATTTTAGTTTTTGCTGTTCCGGCTTCCTCCGTGAACTTCAGTCCAGGCTGTTCTTTTAAAATGATTTTGAGGTCGATTTATTTTTACCTAAGTGTTCTTATTAAATGTTACCAAAATGTTTTTAATAAAATATTTTTATATGTAGAACAGTGTTTTATTTTGTTTATCACAACAAAACACTTTTTCAAGTCTGTCTTTAACTGCTATTGCTTGTAAACAACTAAAATAAACCCACTTTTTGTTGAACACGTGAATTTTCATTAGTTGTCACTTTCATAACATAAACATTAATTCGTCAATGTTGGCACCATTCCAACTAGTATAATAATAAAACATATTTTAGTCTTAAATTAATGGATACGACAGTAAGTAGGTACAATAAATGTTGTAAATTCAATATTCGATACATCTAATCATAGTAGGTACCTACTATATAGACTCAATGTATGTTTCGCTTTTTCGTTAAATATTATAACCTAATCTATGACACTAACATCTAGGATGTTTTATTACTATGCTGCAATAATATACCTAATATAAACTAACAAACTCCTCCTCAAGTATGTATGTACTTACTAATATTATAAAATTAATAAATCCAGAAAGTACCTACAAATAGCCTTATTATCGTAATCACAATTGATTTTATAACAGATTCATAGCCAGGCGGGTTTTAATATTTTATGTAGATAAATAAAAAGCTGATGAGCCAACTAATGGTGAATGGTCAACGTTACAATTGGACACCGCTAAAATGACCAATGTGGATTATCGATTTATCGTTTGGCTAGTCAGAGCCAGGACAATAAAATGTATAATAACAGTACATGATATCGACCGATTCAAGTAGAGAAATAATTATGTAATATTTAGTGTACTGTAGCGTTTACTTCATTTATACCTGTTGTATTGTAATGACGTCACCTATAAACAAAAACAATACCTTCCGGGCACAGTGAGATAAAAATAAAATGGAGCCGAACCGAGTCGAGTGAGATAAATGACATGACAAAAGGTGAGCTGAATTACAAATGCGCCATCTATTAAACCTTTTTAGAACTACTATCGTACTAGCAAGGAAGAAGCGCCATCTCTCGAAAGTATGAGGAACTGAAACCTATCATGGCTACTGGTAAGCGCCATCTATGAAACTTTGATAGACTACGCACGCCATCTATGATTCTTTCTGAGAAATGAAGTTACCATTACCATAGATGGCGCTAGGAAACAGTTTACTCGAGTATTCAAACTCGCAACCATTTTTCAACATTGCGCCCATAGATAAGAGTATTGCGGCTCAACGCTTTTACACACGTTTATTATTGCGAAAAAACACAACAGAGCATACCTACTGAAAAATATTTTGACACGTGAAAATAAGTACTTAATAAATAATTAAACATTTTTACCACTACACAGGTTGTGTTCTAAATTTGGTTTAATTTTTCAGGATAAACATCCAACTTTTTATAACCGTTGGCTTACTTACTTACTATAAAATTGATCGGTATAAATCCCTACTATGTATTAATGATTTGTGGTATTAAAATAACTCAAACACTTTACGTACTTAGTAAAGATACTATAATTATTAATATATTATTCAGTAAATAAATATACTTACATATTAAGCTCCGTCTGCAGGTATTGTTTATTATTCTGTAATAATGGCCTAAGGGATGTTTTTGTTTAGAACATCCACTTTTGTGTCTGTATACAATGGGTTTATTCATTCAGACTGGCGCAAAGTGTCGCTTTTATCAGTTGTACAATAGAAGGGAATCAAAGAAATTACGATTTCCACCGGCCGATTCGCTCCACGTGTATCTTAGTTGGGAGATTTAGAAATAAACTCATTTTACGTGTGTTGTAGTATTGGTTTCTACATGATTTTAACTATTGAAATTAGCTGGTTTATTACGCATAAACATGTTATATTTGTAACTAACTCTATTAAGTATACTTGTATGTAACACGCCCAGACAAATTCTAATTTCTACCTTGTTTGGAGTCGAACCCAGAACCCATTGAATGGCGGTCCAGTGTGGCAAGCATTGCGCTGTGAGATCTATTCAATGCAAAAATAAAGTATAAAATGTAAAGTAGAACAGTATAACGAAATCTGAACTTTACCCTTTTCTGCGAATCACTTCCGATTGTTAAAAAAATATTTATGCCTGCTTATATAAGGAACCTAAACCCAAAGAATTATGGAATCAAAGGTTCACAAGACCAGAATCCGGATACGATATGCATATCAGCGGTGAATAGGCCAAATTGGAAATAGTGGGGGCGGATTCTCGCCGCGCTTTACTTAGGTACCTAGTAAGATCTTACATTGAAATAACTGTTGTTAACAGCTATTATTCAATACGTGATGTATGAGTACATTCAATTTTATTATTTAATCGCATCTATGCTACTAATATTAAAAAATAAAGGTTTGTGAATATTTTTGTACGATATCTTTCGTGTTAGGTTGGTAGGTACCATGACTGGCAATATTATCATTTATCAGACACTATAATTATAATATAGACCTCTTATTGTTCTGGTGGATTGATGCTGTTTGCTCTATGCCTTTAGGGAGTTACTAAACTAATCGACCGATCATCAACCGACGGTATCGATCGATGGTAGAATCGATTAGTCGACGTCGATCGTTACTTTCTACCAAACCAATCGATCGATAGTCGATCGACGATCGATCGAACGCGTCCTCTTGTGAGTACATTTTGAAAGAAACTGATGGAACATAGCTAGGAGATCAACGTCGATTGATGGCATGGTCCGGCAATCGATCGATTGGTTAGTTGAACGGTATCCGTAGATCGATTAAAGCTACTAAACCAGTCGATCTACTTCGATCGACGTCGACTGATGCCATCGATCGGCGATCGATCGATTGGTCTGGTAACACCCTTACAGCTTCACGCCCGCAGACATACCTATTTATTTATATAGGCGTCATCAAGTTAAAGTGAGTAAGCTTCTTATAAATTAAGTACCTAGTCTGCTGCCCAAGACACAGTATGCCAATTAATGTTTGAACTTATGTATAAACATTTAATAAGAAAAAAGATTTTAAAAAGCATTGGGTATATTACTACAAATCGTTCTCTGGAACAGTTATAAAAATATTAACAAGTTATCACAAAAGTTCAGCGTAAGCATAGGTACTTCATAATCAATAAAAAATAAGTGTTTCAAGTACTTCGATGCCAAAATATTGCGAGTAAAACACAAATTTGCACCAGAAGAATGGCTAAGAAAGCCGCTACTTTCATAAGACACTTGAAATCGAAGGTTTTCTCTTCAGCTTGACAAGTTGGTGTAGGAATGTACTCCTGGTAGACGCTACTCACATGTTTCTTCATACGAAATGGCATTTTAACAGATAAAACTAAGCCCAATAGATACTAAAATCACTGGACCTACGCCCAGATTTTCTTCCTAGACGTGCGCTAAGTTAAATTCGCGTAAACATATTTATTTAGTTTTTAATTAATAATTATGTACAAAGACAAAATGACATAATTCAGTTTCAGGAAGATGACAACGTCAATTTTGGTATAATACAAATAAATATAGAATATAATAAATATTATGATTTCATAGACTAGGGGTTTATAAAAGGCAAGGGAAACCAACCAAGTAGGGGAGACCTAGGAGAGTTGTTACAATTTTTACGTTTTATTGCATATCTCGGCTAAATATAGCCTTAGCTGTGTAAATCTTGTGTCTCCAAATAGCAAATTTCATAGTTTATTTGATTTCAATGTTATAATTATTAAAAGTAGGTTGTAACTATATCAAAATTACCACAATCTGGACCTACTTTTTTTGTCACAACTCTCCTAGTGTCGAGGTAAGTTGTTACAGGCATCGAGGTAAGTTGTTACAGACTTGTTAAAAAAGATTAAAAACCTAATATCATTTAAAAATGATAAAATCTAATCTTTCGTAATTATAACACAGATTTTTTTGCAATTGAACATTATGTACATAAAATGACATCTCTAAATAACGTTTTAATCGAAAATGAAGGCATATTTATTAAATTACTGGCAAATAAATTAAATCAATCTTCCTTATTATTAAAAATAACTTGTAAAGCCAATGTAATTGACAGACAGTTTAGACAAATATACTTTTTAAGACTCTCTTCCAGTACAAACTTTATCATGAGACCATCCCCTGTATTCAAAAGCACTAGAATCTTGTTGAATAAACTATTCCCAAGAAGCCTGGAAATAGACTACACGCAATAATAATAATTGTTTGTATCATCGTCATGGGTTTCTTCCTTTTATCTTATTTTTTTGTAGGTTACCCTTCCAATTCTTCATTTTATCAACAAAAATACTTTTTTAACGTTTTTTTTACTAGCTTCTATGGTAGCAATTGCGCCCTTAGCTGGTATGTCAGTTAGGACACTTAAGATCTAAGATCTATTCGTTTTTATGACAAAATGCATAAACAATAGGTATGAAAAAACGGGCTTCGGTGACTTTAATGCCTCTTAAACTGAAAACATACAGTCATACAGAAAAATTAAAATCATTAAGTAAAAGATCAATAACTAATGCATATATGGGATGATAGCACATTATCAATATCATAGTACATGTAGACTGCTGGGCTATTGAAATATCATTAAAAAACGTACTTTGCGTGCTTTTTTCGGCACCGATGTCATATACGCGCAACTGTTCCCTACAGCTAGATCACTCAAAAAGGAGAAAAATGATGTTATTGTCAGCTCGGTCAGGGCTTTAATGACGAAGATATGGACCTTGTATCAACTCTCCTCTGTAACAACTCTCCTAGGTCTCCCCTACCTACCTTCATTCTAGGGACCCTATTATGTTTGATCATTTGTTTTGACTTTAAATGTAGTCATTTTGCCGGAACTCTGATGACTGGGTATTCCATGATGAACGTCATCAAATGCAACCCCCAGATAAACTATTTGATAAAGAATAACACTACCAACAGTAGGTGGGCTATTCATAAATATAATATTAAAGAGTTTCAAATGTTAACATTGTTAACAGTATATTAGGTACAATACGTACATAATATAGGTACATAAGACTAATATATGAATAGATAGGTAAACAAGATGTGCCAGAAACCAAACATGTTAACAAACGTAATTAAATTAAGAGAACAAACGTATTTATTTACATTAACAGTAACACATTCTATATCTGTAACATAATATCTATTGGAAAAGTATCTGAAAAGGAAGAAAATATCGCTCAATGAGCAATATTCAACAGTGGCCCATTGAAACCAGCTGAAGCCTTTACAAAACCGCCCTCCTTTCGAATCGCTTTTCGCAGCCTCCATTTATGTTTTCCACATTTTCCATATAGAATTTCGGCTGTGTCGACAGAATTTCCTATTGAAGTTTCACATTCAGGAGTTTTACCGATTCAGAAGTAAATTAACGCTATTCAAACCTAAACGATGTCTAAAGATAATGTAAATCGCTTTTTTTGTTATTGTTTTTAAAGCCAGATTTTGATAGTTGTATTATACGTACTGTGAATGGTAGAATTGGTAGAACAAGGATTGCCTGTAGCGGTAACATTCGGAAATTAATACGAAAACGAAAATAAATGGAAATAATATTATAATGTTAAAAAAATTACTTAAGTGAAAAGAAAAATACCTTTGGTACCCATAAGATGAGAAGAGGCATGTATCATAAATACTACATTTAATTTAGAAAATAAAAAAAACACACTGTAACACTACAAACACATGTAAGAAGGTAGGCTTACGATAGGGTTCATTGACAGATACTTAATGAATCTACAGCCTTTGTGTTAAGGTCTAATTTCGACAAAACGGTTCCTCTTTTATAAAGACATTTTACAATGTATGTAATAATAATATGACGAGAATCAAGCCACACACATCATAGGTACCAATTTGCTGTAAAAATGAATGTTCGAGTGTAAAAACACTTGATTTTTCCAGGCTGCATTGAAAACAGCACATCCGAGTGTTGAAGCCACTTGGATATGCTGTCACGGACACTTATCGACTGTGACAACAACTTTATCCAATCAACGCTGAATTAATTACAAAATGGTTGAGACTGGTGAAGCGGTATACAGAAATGAAATTATACTCCCGAAGCGTGTGTCGAATGTCATTTTTTGTGCCTTAATGATGTTATTGAATCGATTTACGTATCTATGTATTCAAACGTGAAAGGGTCAATTTGGACCAATTTTTCAAAAATATTACAGGTACTTATTAGATTGAGATTGGGTATAGTTAGTTTCATGGATAAGGAGTGTAGAAAGCTCACTCTACTACCTAAACTAAATTTGGTACACTGATGTCTTAATCAGACCTCAGATGGGAGGGTATGGTGACAGACACTTTATAATGGCATTTACCAGCCAGGGATTTCTAACAAGTAACAGCTTGAGAAAATGAATTTCGGTAGTCTCTTGTCTACTGGATGGATGGATGGAAAATTGCTATTTCACTGTTACAACAATAAAGACGACTTTAATGACATCCTATTATGTTGAAATATGATATATGAAATATGTTGAAATTCAAGGTATTTAGGCTCTTGAGCGTGCCAAAGAAATGGACATACATACGAACATACAGTTCGAGTTACATACATACATAGGTACATACAGTTCGAGTAGGTAGGTACCTAATAGCTACATCCTTCTGTCGCAGACAGGTAAAAACAAGGCTCCTATATTGAAATTCTGTATTATAAACAAAAACATTGTATAACCCTTTGTTACATTTTCACTTCATAAACCATTTTTTAATTATAATGAAAACAGAACTCTACCAGTTTCTATGGGAAAAACTTACAAGCACTTATATATTTCACAATAGTCCATTGAATCAGCAAAGAAAGAGATTGTTCGTCGACAATTCAACTTTTGGTTTTCTTAGTTGCTACACGCGAAGTTTATTTTTCCTTCATAAAAGAGAAACATTCTCCAGGTACTTTTAATTGTATGGATTTGAATCACGGCGAACTGCTATAATTTGAATTTCTATTGTGCCTACTCTTTAGTATTTGGCGGTAAAAAAGTACAAAAAGGCTGGCTGGTAACACAATTGGGCCATCTTTTGTTCCACGCCCGCTCCGGCGAGTGTTCTTTCAGTGGCGCCTGGAACAACTGTTTCTAGAACGATAGCCTTACAATGCGAGCTCAGTATTGTCGCCGCGGTAATTGTTCCTCGCCTCATCTAGTCGAGGGTTAGCTAATAGCGCCGTAATTTGGTGGCGAAAGTTTGTCACAAAGAATCATGCTCAGACTAACCTTATCCGAAATTTCACTGGGCTACCAGAGAACTGCCTTTTTTATCCCTTATCAATAGGAATTTTTAAAACAACTACTCTCAATTATAAAAGCACATTGAAATCACGTGCGCCCCGGTTAAAATATAGAATATTTTCCATAAAGCTATTCATCGGACTAGCTAAGGAGTGAATCTTTATGAATGCCACCAAATTGTATGAGAGTAGTCCTCTTTGAAAACTTCTCATGAATAGTGTTAATTCGCTATAGCGAGTTTGCTCGGCGCTCGTCAATGGACTATTTGGAGACTTGAGGAGCGTGCAGCCTCACAAAGTCGCAATATTGTGTATGGAAAACGCGGGAAATGTGAATAGCGTTCGTGGAAAGGGACACCGTGTGGGGCGATTTTGTAAAGAGCTCTCGCTGCCGGCAGATCTCGAACAATTCATACGGTCGAACATTTATCTTCCTGTGATATTAAAAGAGCTCAAATCGTATATGTATGCAATTCTGCGAAATTTTAGAAAAAATACCCATCAATAAATTTTTCACTGCACAGTTTTATTTATTTATCTATTAAAAATTAGATTTTTTACTTAAAGGTCAAAATGTATAAAAAATTATATATGCTTAAGTTTATATTTAATTAGGTAATTCAAAAAACGGTTCGAATAGAATGTATATTTATTGGACTGGAACCTAACCTACATCTATCCTTTCATTTTAGCAACGCTTTGTTATTATGATTTCCAAAGACGATGATGATCTGCTTCTCATATGCCTATCACCATATAGATATCTTATATCTTAGTTTACCGTCTCCTTACCCATATTGATAACCAACCTAACTTTATCAGGATACACCATAGTTAGAGTACCTACCTATAAAGATCGCCTTTGTATATTAGAGGTGTGTGTATATTTGTGTGTGTGTGTGTGTGTGGTTGTATGTGTGCTTGAAAAGCGTAAGAATACCAACGGCACGTGTCTGAACAAAGCCGTTATACAAAGCCGCCGCGGACAACGGGCAGGGATGCTGTAGCTTCTCTCGCAGGTGATCTCCACATACGAGTAAGTACATTGATGGGTTTAGCTACTCCTAGGCTTAGGGTTAGAAGATATTTAGTTTATCCTAAAAAATAGTTGAATTATACTGTTTTATTACTAACCCAATGTTAGCTACCTAGCTATTCATCTTTTGAAATTTTTTTTTTCAGAAATTTTCTTGTTACATAGGTATGTATTTACGAGTACGCTTAAGCAAGGTATAGCAATCGACGCATTTAGAATAAATTTAATAATCGACTTTAATACTTTCCTGTTATCTAATTTTGTTCCACAAACAATTAACAGTAAGTAACTAACCTGAGACAGGAATATGTTAATGTAAATCTAACAATCCGGAACCTTACTTAACATTTAATATCGATCGAGACTCATTTACGAAACAAAACTATAAAAAGAACCGAGCACATAATAACATAAGATGGCCCTTGTAGCCCTTGCGCGCAACATCACATCGCATCAGGAGTGAAAAAGAAAAACGGGGCGTGCCTAAACAAAGCCAACAGTACAATAGAACCGCTAACAACCAGCCGGAGATGCTGCCTCACTCGCAGATACGAGGCCTGATATCGGTGCACGGTCAACGCTCCTCACTAGGAAATGGGTAATGAGGCCAACCAACCAACCGGTCTAGTGGGAAATAATTAATACGGAAAATTGACATTGAACCTCATTATGTTAATAGAATAGAGTGCAAACAGTGGGCGTCCATCCTTAATGATCCACGGTGAATGGTCTATTCTTATTCTGAGGAAGCCAAAAAGCATTCCACTATGCCGCCTCAGTGCGGGTTAGTAGAGGGAGTAGTGACCAACGAAAGTAACTATCGGAAGGTTTTCTACCAGCAAAGGAGCTTCGATGTGGCCTCATGAGTGTCTTCGTCAAGCTATGATAAGAGGGAATGTAGACATAAACTGCCTTCCCAAACACAGAACCGCTTAAAATTTTTTAACAGCCACCAATGTCTTGTCTTGTCATGTCATGTCTACCTAAATCTTAACCATTTCTATTAACTGTTAACCATTTCTATCGCTGTGCTGTTTAATTTATAATTCCATGGATCACTCACGTGGGTAATCGGTCAAAATCAATTAGGTCATTATAACAAAATTAAAGAGGTTCATATGCAAAAAAAAATCTATTTAAAATAAAAATATATTAGGTAAATTTATTATTTTTCTGACTTACTAAAATCTTATTAGACGATATAACGATAATTCAAATATGTATATCTAATGCAGTTAATAAAAAATGTAACAAAAAATGGCAAGCCTTTTTGTGTTGGAAATTTAAAAACTAAAATAGACAGAAAGAACTAAAACAGAACGAAATAATTTCATAGAGAAGACATCCCGCGAGAGTCGAGAACAACAAACACTTCTATCTGCACTTTGTATCGCCCGTATTAAAATTCAAACGACACTTAGAACATTGCACATCCGCAAGCTCTGCACTAACAACGGACTCTACAACAATGTGCCCTCTGAAGAGCTCCGAACAATCGAATGAAGACAATAAGCAGCGATACTCCGAGACAAAAAGAGGCGAAATAAAGGCTCACTTGTTTCCTGGCCGCATTGTGAGGAACGGCAGAGGGCAGAGACAAAAGCGTAATGTGCCACGGGCCCAAACAATGGGGACTGAGCCATTATTGTTACTGTAGCGCTTTAGCGAAATATGTACGCGGTGCCACCGACGAACTTGACATGTTGCGATGGCCTTGCAGTGCCGACTTTGTCGCATGCTCTATGCTCTGACGCACTAGGTCATATTCCTGTCCCGAGACGAATGAACTTTGCTACGACCAATTGGTCAAACGCTCCGCAGACACGCCCCTAACTAATAAAACTAAAAATAAAATTTTAAAAATTTTATAATTTGCGCAAAATTTAATCGTCTTATTGATTTTAATTTCTGGCTGTATCATAGCAAATTTAGAGATGTTTAAAAAAATCTAAACGTTTAAAATATAACAAAACAATATCTAAAACCAAATATGTCTACGTATTATAAAAAATATAGCTTTTCCAATAGGTATTGTTATTATCACTTATCTTATCAATCATTAGATCTAATCATGATCAATTATGATGCTGAACTACGCTATACATATTTTTAATAAGTTAACCTTACAATTAGATAATAATATGAGATAAGCATACATTTGAATCCTTAAACTGAAAAATCATTCTCTCTATGAGGCCTTTAACTTTAATTCCCTTAGCTACTTCAGACTAAGTCTTTCCAACATTGCAAAAATTTCGTGACCGCAAACCACAACCTCATAAATAGGAAAGTAATATATTTAAATTTGACTTCTTTATTTCTAAAAAAGAACCGACGTCTGAACTTTTTCATTTTCATTGCGGTGCATGTGGATTCCGCTTTTAGGTTATTGGAAAATTATGTTACTTTTGCCTACCAGAAGGTATATCTAAGTAATAAATATATTTTTTTCAAACTTAGTCATTTATTGACTGGACGAAGTCTATTCCATCAAGTGTGATAAATAAGATACCGATGTACCTACATCGGACGTACGACTGTGCTTGTCCAACAGAATTTTCCTGCGGTTTTAGTACGAAATTTTCGATATTTGTGGTTGAAGTGGCATAAACTAATGGATAATCGTTACTAAATAAACAAGCACACTCACACAGTTCCGACTATAAAAATTAAACACGCACACCCAAAATTTCTTTGATCATATTCTGTATGTATCTTTCGTAATAAATTGTTATAACGTAGGTTCTGCTCCAAATATCCTAACACAGATAATTTAATTTACTTAAAAGGACTTTATACAATAAAAAATAATTTGAAACCATGTATTAGAAACACAAATTATTTTAATTTAATCTTACTGATGCGCCCACGCATTTATTTAGTGAGATTTTACAGAAACCACGCAGCGGATTATCCATCATTTTACCATTCAGCGTAGACGGTGGAGTTACACCACACACATTGTTTTAAATACAAGTTAACCTGTTAAAAGTTAATTTTCCTGCTTTTTCCGGGACGATTTTACAAATGCTTCATATCAGTAGCTTTAAAAACTTCTGTCGATTGTGGCGTCCCCTTTTATTAAAACACTGAAAGTATGTATTTACCTACATATTTTTACTTTACTTTCCTACAACAGTCAACCAGTTGCGACGTGCTTGACTTGGCCTTAACATATTACGCATGCCAATATTACGCATAACATATATGCTGTTCGAAATATTTTTTATATTTTGATGAAAATAATGACTCTATTTTAGCAGTAAAATTTTAATAACTACTGACTGAATACAAACATAATACGACTCTGAGTTCGATTTCCAGCGAAGATTGTGTCCTATAAGTATCTATTTGTGTATTTTGTTGATAGCACCTACGAAACAGGGAATCCTTCTGTGAGGCTATAAGTGTGTAGCATTATAATAACGCAATACCAACAAACACAAACAGTAAATGAGTTTTTTAATGTCAATGATAATGATAAATTGCTATTATAATTAGATCACGGAGTATGATAGTTCCATTCAGAACAACCCTATACTCCGGTGATTAATAAGATTCGTTGCGCAGTGGGGATCCTTTGTCCATTTTATTCATATGCTAACTCCGGACTACTTCTATTTTAGCCGGGGCCCATTTCATTGTACTTCAAAAACAATGGCGAAATTGCAGTGCGACATTGCGACGTATCTGCACCCACAGCTGGGCACTCATCCGTTGTTCAATATAAAACACGCATTAGATTAATTCCTGTGGATGTTAATGGAAAATCATACAAGTATTTGTGATTTACCGGTCATTAGTGAAAGTTATTCGTTTCTGAGATTGGCGAATGCGAACACAGATAAACAGATAAAAATTTTACAAATTTATGATATGGGTTCTATTTCTTTTTGTAAATAGCTAGCTACCCTCGGTAAACGGTTTTTCTTAAATATCTTACATTGTTATTTATTAAAAATATATAAGTAAGTATAGCCTATGCTTGTGGCACTCGCACAATTGAACCGATTCAAATGGTACCTCATAAGTGTTGAAATTCGATAAAGCCTATATAAGCTGTAGAGCTTTCCAAATAAATGGAAATACATACTTATATACCTACACTGGAAAAATAGCGCCACACTACCGCAGTTGGGTAAAAAAGTGATACATCAAACATATTTTCAATGCATAGACTATTTAAAACAATTTCAACCACCTTACAAGGATACATAAAAATTAATCTGTAACTATCAAACCAGTTTTATCTATGTTGGCAAGTCACTATCTGACGTAAACAATGGCTAGTTTCCGCGCAGGTTCGGTTCTATTGTAATGAATTAATTAATAAAATAAAGGGGACGGGTGGGGGTGGAGCCTTTGTCCAGTAAGGATGGATCTGATCTCATTAACCAGTCATTGTGATGGTCTCGGAACAATACCGCTGGTCAGCGCGCTCACCTCAGCAATGTCACGCCGCGGCCGTCATATACATACTATCTTACTGCATCGACCAATCATTTGCGTCCATTACTGTTAGTACCTACCTAATAAATGTCTAAATTGCGAGTAGTGAACATTAATTACGTAAAGATGTGACGTCATAAAGTTATTAGGAGTTATTTGTTGGTGATTAATTATATTGTTTTTACTATTTAGTTAGCCGCCTAGTATGGCGGGAGAAAACGTTTCTGAAAGAAATGAAAAATTTTAATTTAGAGGTTGCCGTAAAGATGTGACGTCATAAAGTTATTAGTCTGTTTCTATTATTAGAGTTGAACTTTAATTCTTAACTAAAAACGAATTATAAACTATCTTTAACTAATTGTAAAACGACGTAGTGATTAGGTTGGAAACATTAAAATTTTATTTTTCTTACATAAGTTTAGTGATGACGTCATAATGAGGTACCTACTTAGAATTGAACTTTAATTCTTAACTAAAAACTAATTCTAAGGTATATGCTATCTTTAACTAATTGAAAAGCGACGTAGTGATTAGGTTGGAAACATTAAATTTTTTTTTTTTACATAAGTTTAGTGATGACGTCATAATGAGGTACTTACTTAGAATTGAACTTTAATTCTTAACTAAAAACGAATTCTAAAGTATAAACTATATTTAACTAATTATAAAACGACGTAGTGATTAGGTAGGTAATATTAAAATTTTATATCTCTTACATAAGTTTAGTGATGACGTCATAATGAGGTATCTTACTAGGCGGGAAAAAGAGATAGATAGATTTAATGCGTCTGAAAGTATATTTTTATATGTATTTCTATGGTCTCCAATCCAGATTTTACTTACCTATTTCAAAAGACAAAAACACAATACGTTAAATACAGTTAAATGTTGCCGTTAAATATATTGTATTGTGATAATAAAATGGTAGAGACTACAATACGTGGAAATTGAAAATTATCATGACTGAAGGCCACGAAACTGTACAAAAATCAGCTCGTATTGTTGTCATTTACAAAACATTACCATTCCCATTATTCGCAATTTTCATGGTGTTTACATAACGTTGGCTTTATAAAAATATATTACATTAAGCTTTAGGAATACTATTAATATACAAACCGATAAACAAATTATTAGATTTTGAAAACTATAGCAAGCATCAAAAAAC
>LGAG01000038.1:291315-374176 GCA_001278395.1 Lerema accius | reverse complement strand
ACGAATTCTAAAGTACATACTAACTTTAGCTAATTGTAAAACGACGTAGTGATTAGGTAGGTAATATTAAAATTTTATATCTCTTACATAAGTTTAGTGATGACGTCATAATGAGGTACCTACTTAGAATTGAACTTTAATTCTTAACTAAAAACTAATTATTAAGCATAAACTATCTTTAACTAATTGTAAAACGACGTAGTGATTAGGTAGGTAATATTAAAATTTTATATCTCTTACATAAGTTTAGTGATGACGCGGACGTCATAAAGAGGTACCTACTTAGAATTGAACTTTAATTCTTAACTAAAAACGAATTGTAAAGTATAAACTATCTTTAACTAATTGTAAAACGACGTAGTGATTAGGTAGGTAATATTAAAATTTTATTTCTCTTACATAAGTTTAGTGATGACGTCATAATGAGGTACCTACTTAGAGTTGAACTTTAATTCTGAACTAAAAACGAATTCTAAAGTACAAACTATCTTTAACTAATTGTAAAACGACGTAGTGATTAGGTAGGTACATACCTAATATTAAAATTTTATATCTCTTACATAAGTTTAGTGATGACGTCATAATGAGGTACCTTACTAGGCGGGGAAAAAAGAGATAGATAGATTTAATGCGTCTGAAAGTATATTTTTATATGTATTTCTATGGCCTCCAATCCTGATTTTACTTCACCTATTTCAAAAGACAAAAACACAATACGTTAAATACAGTTAAATGTTGCCGTTAAATATATTGTATTGTGATAATAAAATGGTAGAGACTACAATACGTGGAAATTGAAAATTATCATGACTGAAGGCCACGAAACTGTACAAAAATCAGCTCGTATTGTTGTCATTTACAAAACATTACCATTCCCATTATTCGCAATTTTCATGGTGTTTACATAACGTTGGCTTTATAAAAATATTATACATTAAGCTTTAGGAATACTATTAATATACCTACAAAGTACTACAAACCAATAAACAAATTATGAGATTTTGAAAACTATAGCAAGCATCAAAAAACAGAATAAAAACGTCCCGATTTTGGGGGGGGGTCGTCCCAATTTTGGAGGGACGCGCGGACGTCCCAATTTAATAATGAAAATTAGAAGTACTGCGCGGGACAGCCTGTGTCCGTTTTTTGAGTATAATGAAACTGTTTATGACTTTGATAATGTGTCTTATAATTTTTTTATTCTGAAGGCTAGTTTCATTTACCTAATGACCAAATTCAACCACCTAACTCTTAGTGTAAATCTGATACAAAGTAGCCATATTTTTATTAAAACACTTATTTAACAGAAAAAAATACTTATTTAACAACTCAACTGAAAGATCTAGCTAAAAAATCTTATGGTGATAACTACGTTAACTAGTAGTAAAATCCTAAGAAAAAATTTACTTACTCCTTTACACTGACTCAAACTGAACATTCATGCAGCAAGAGTAGATTGTTAGCGCAGAGGGTTAAGTTTTCCTTCTAACCCTCTATGAAAAGAAATAGAAATTGTGAAAAGTCGCTGCCACCGGACAATAGATGGCGCTTGATCAAGATAACGATATGTTAACATTGTCACAATGGAAACGGTAATGGCGCGATTGTACTGCTTGGCACAATGCTTTTAGATGTCACCTCCAACAATAGGCGAGTCGATATCTGCTACTGTTCTGCTCAGTCAAACGCTGTACGAACAAAAATATTGTTTTATGAATATTACAAACGGGGTATTTTGTGTCTATGTATCTATAATAAAGTTGCTATCACAACCATGTAACATTTTTTTTTTAATTCGGAATGCCAACAAAGTTTTTGAAATGCGCTTTGTTGACCTAGTCAATAGGTACTTATGTAGAGACAAAAAAATCCAATTTTTTTTTTTAAATGTCCAGATTTTTTATAAGTGAAAGTTACCTATAGACGTATTTTTTATTTCACATAAAAAAATTAAATGAAAGTCAGTTTATTAACATGTTAAGTAGCTAATGTGATCAATATGTAAGCCTTTCACGAGTACTGAAAATAAATATTACCCAATTCGTTATTTTGTACCAATGATAACCGCGTCAAATTTTTCATTCCTCCGATTTACATTTCAGTCAACCAATCGGGACACTGTAAATCATCTTTCACTTGTGTAAGCTCGAATAATAAGCAATTGATAAAATCGCTCCACGCCGCTGTCTATGACAATTCGCACTCAAATTCGACGTCACAACAATAGTACCACCCGCCAAACTAGTCTGACACCCTCCCTCTCCGACGCCCTACGTCTTGCTTTACATCAATCATTTCTTGTAGATGTTTTAAAGGAGCTATCAGGGATCTCACAAGAATGGTTGTAAGACATAAGTCAACCAACTATTCAGCTATTCAAACCCTGTGATGGATCACAATTTGAGAGAACATTGTATGGAAACAAATGATGTACGAGTAGATGGAGGGCTTTGTGACACTCTTTGTTTTTTGTAACTGTGGTTTTAGATTTTTATGTAAAGATTCATTACATTTTGTCTCAGATATTGTAAGGCAATCTTTATTTCTGTATAATGTATAGTGGTCGGCATACTCGACCAATCTACACTTGAGTATCGAGGTAGAGTATGTTACTATTATGACGTGTGTGTGGGTGTGTTATTGTTTATATTTCCCTGATATTTGAGACGAAGACTCCTACTAAATTAATAAGGAAATAGTTTACCAATACCATTTACCATAAGGATAACAGGAAGTAACGCACAACCTTAAAACAAATTAATTTTCAATAATCGCCAACGAACAGCAGGTCGTGAAATTCGTAAAATTCAAGTGTGATGGAAAAGTGCTTCGAAATCGGTGATTAATGCGTTCGATTCAGGAAACAAATATACAGGACGTGAAAACAACGGGGCCCGAATGACCCGTATAAGAGTTATGACGAGTAGGTATATCATACTTATATCTATAGTTATTATTGGTAAGTACTTATATCATGGAATCGTCACAGCATAATTACATTTGTCATTAAATTTATTAGTCATAGTACTGTTGCTATTCTCATGATGATTATCAATCTACTACCTACATAGGTACTTACCTCTCTATCTTGTCCATATATGAATTTTAGTTATTAAGTCGGTACTCTTACTATATATCTTCTTTAATGTATGTTACAGCGATGTTAATAATTTTAAACACAAATTATTACTACGACAACCGCTATAATTATCTTGACAAAGGTCAATAATTGTACAGAAACGGAGCTTCTTATCGCACTATCGATAATTCTCACGGATCATTAGACATAGGGTTGCTGCTCAGTGTATTTCAATGTTTGATTTTAAGGAATTGTGTTATTATTGCTTAACAACTTTTTGCCTTAATTATGATGTATCTCATAATAAATTTTATATAGGACTGAAAACAAAACCCACACTACAATAATGCGTTTGATACACTGAAACGTCAGATGGAATGCCTCATAGTATGACAGTAAAATTTTGACACTGACATCTACGAGCTAAGAGATTACCAACGAGTATATAGACCATTGTTTAACATAATGAGTTATGGCTGAATTTCGAAATTGGAACATAGAGCGGGTTCTCTCGTACATAAAATACCCGCTTTTCATTGTCAGGAGATAAAGTAATTCAATTACTTGCGCCTATATTATTAAACCAGTACGATATAAGTGGTTCATTGTAATCTTGATAATAGCTAAATCTGTCAACAAGCGAACAATACATTAAGCTATACCTACTTTATGTATGTAGATCAAGAATTAATATCATTGTGTTAAGCACAATACGGCCCGGTAAGATATCTCAGGCGCTATAGGGCTAATATTAAAATTTAATTTTTTTGTGCTTTTATTATGCTTGTTAGTTACTTTCATTCTAATACTACCTACCAGGATCGTGTATCTTTTACGATATGAACGATGCAATGAACAAGAGTCTAATTAATAAGCTTTATAGAGAACTCTTAGGTTTTCTAGTTCCATGTTCCAGGTAATATTTTGTTATATCATATAGTCAGATTTTTACCTACTTTTTTATGAACATTGTCCGTTCTATAAATTAGTAATCAAAGAGAAATGAACACTTAACCATTTTTTTATTAGCAACAATACAGTACATATTACAGTATTTACTTTATTAGTAGCAACAATTATTATAACTATTCATGTATTATATAATTATGTTTTTGTCTTTGTGTATGTATATACTATTGCACATAACTAACTATCACCATATTTACCAAATGACGCGCAAAACAATATCATTTTATAGAATACCAAACCACGCGTAAACTTTTATGCACAAAACATTAATGTACCATTATTGTACCAAGGACAATGCCGCTAATTCCTGATCCATGTAGCTTCCTGCTTTGTTCTGTGTTGACAGATTTTCCTATTATGAAGATAACAATGAGACCACTCGCACTACATAATTTAACGTAGCCTGCCTTGCTCGATATAATAAAATTAGTTTGTTACGCGATGTCGATAATTAAAGGATCTATTACAATTTTACTAATCAGGTATCTTTATAAAATTACATTTATTTTGTAACTAATATAGAACCTTAAAGGAATTTAATACGTTATATTTTCCTCAGTACATAATAATAAAAAGATACTAAAATTAATACTGAGAACTTATATGACTATTATACCATCTTATCGCAAAATAGTATTGGTAAAACTTCTTCCAAGCTATTGATAAAAAATGTATCTACTCGTATTGTTGCATTACATACTTTATTAAAAAATATTAGAGAAAATACTTCCGTCATTTCCTCACTAACATTCGCACAAATTCACATTGCTTAAATACTATTAATCATCGTTGATTTATAAACAACATCACAATAAACAAAATTTAAAAACCTTCAGTCCCTGTTGAGGAATCTCTTCTTAATTTATTCGTCTGTTTCGACACATTTGGTGTAGAGTTTCATTCCCCTTCCAAAACACTCCCATGTAATTGAATGTTTACACTACACTTAATTTCGGAAGTATCTGGAAGCGGATACTAATGCACTGAGGAGTCTGTGCATTTTGAATAGCATCAGCTGCGGCGACTTGCAAAGGAAAGGGACTGTCATTTCAATCACAATCTTTATGTGATGAAGTAACAGAGTTGAAAGAAAATTAGGTAGGTACAGGTAATTATATTCCACGTAAAAATGGTTATTTAATTAATTTTTATAGTTTAAAAGTCTATATCTATAGGTATTCAATAAGAAAGAGTATGAACAGGTGGCAGTTGAACACCAATTTATGAACAGAATACTATCGCAAAAGTGCAAATAAATAAGAATACCTACAAGAATAAATCGATTACTAAATAATACACAGTTTAACATTTTTAGTTTAATCTAGTAAGAGATTGAAGATAACGTAGACATTGCAAGCGCATTTGCCCCAAATACTTCCATAACAGCCTAAACTTATAAACTTAGTAAGCTTACGATATTTTGAACCGTGATAATTTGTCCATTGAAATCCGTAGAAGGGATGTCGAGTTTCCTTCTAAATTGTAATGTGTAATGTATTTCGGGATGACAATGGAGTCGAGGCTGCAATCCTGCCGCTCCAGCGATCGTATTCACTTGCGGTCACTTTAACTACTGTAATGTGCGGGTCCTTTATATTTGAAGCCCGCAACTTTGAACACTTAAGTCTTTGTTCCCGATAATGCTGATGCAAATTATGCCATACAAAATAGATCTAAAGGTTATCTTACGTGATATTATAATGTTTTATAGGTCGTCTTATCGAGGAATTATTAATAAAAAAATAATAAAAATATGGGTCTTTTAATAGTTTTCATTTGTTTATTGCCTATGTGTGGCTCTTGAATGATTAGGCCCGTGACTAGTCTAATGTGCCCAAAGTTTCTTAACCCAGACTTGGCCAGTATGATAAACATTTGGCCATAAATCTCCAAATTATGGACCAAAAATAGGTTATGCCAAGTCAATATAAATATTTAGTCGATTCATTCAGTATACATCTATTCTACAACGTATTGAAAAGATCTATTCAAACTTTGTTTTTACTTTAAAGCTTTTGAATATTCTTTTGCAGAGACGCAAGCGAGAGTCACGTGTACCGGAGCCGCGAACTTTGCCGCAACAATTCATTGTCTATTATAATAATACAATTGCGTCTTTGTTTCGCCTAGCTTTTATCTCTCATAATAAGATTTTATGCGAGCCGTAGAATAATTTTTGAGTCGTTCACGAAGCAACGACATTCACATGCAAAGTTGCCGAGTCTTTTGTACGAGTTAATTTACAGTCGTATAAATCGTAGTCGTCTTTGTTTAATCGTCGAATGGACTTGATATTCAGCCGATAAGTGCTTATCCGCCGGCGGCAGTGTGAATAGACAGTCGTCGCATGCGTCGTAACTCGGACTCGAATAGAATATGCTCGTACGCGGAGTCCGTTTCAAAGTTCTTTTGTTGCGATTATCATAGAAAATCCGATCGCGGGAAGTGCGGCGGGTGGTTTCAACGGTACCTGTTCATAATGCTTTTAATATAGATCTGTTTGAGCAAATCTGTATGTTAATACGTAGAGGGTTCGACTTTCCCTATATTTCTTAAAATAACGCAGGCATGTGCGACTTTGAGATCTTGGCAAGAGTTTGCATGGCGATGAGTGCACTAAGCAAAGTAAAAAATAATGTCTTACTAATACAATTTTTTTAAGAAAATCACAATCACATGTTTAGTGAAGGACGGAAGAATCCGTTGATAGACATTTGATGTTATTTGCATCTTCCAGCCTGGTAAGCATAGTAAATATACTCCACTTTGTGTCTGTGGTGTTAAAAAGGCTCCTTGATGAGTTTATGTTTTGCATAATTTATAGATCGCACACAGATAGATTTAATTTTATTATATTCTCGGAGTATAATCACATCATAATAAGTACCTAATATGTTATCTAATGTGTTATGTGTAAAATTCGGTACGAGTATTATGATGCATGCATACCACCATTCTGAAACGCACATTGGAGCACGAATGAAGACAGGAAACAATCAGTACCTAATAGTGAAATTTTCTTCATAAATCGAAGGGTAGATAACGAACAAAACCACTAATTCACGCAGCAATAGAGCAACCTTGGGCAAGTAAAGCAACTACTTCCGCCACCCACAGCCGAGTAATGAGCAAGTTCGCAACTTCGTTCCTCAGATTATAGCGATCCATTGAAAATATCCATAAAAGTCGAACATTACCCGAAACAATGGAGGGGAGGGCCGGGGTATTAGGTGCTGTGCCGCCATTGAACAACTTTTGTTCCATTGTGTTGTCCACTAGAGGGAGGCTCGAACACAAAGACGCGACGCAGACATAGACCGAAATTCATCAGCAACACGATTGTTTGCTACATAAAGGATGCCATTGTCGACAAATATGATATAGTAACACAATGTGGATGTTGTAATTAGAACGCTAGGCATTGCTTTATGTCGTGAGCTTACAGTATTTGGACTGGAGTTGTTACGTAAACTTTACAAATTGGGACAAAACTAATTCTTGGTTTAAAAATGTACGTCGAAAGCAAAAGTATTCTTTATAATTAAAACAAAGATTTTATTTACAAAATCTATTAAAAAATAATTGGAACGGCAGGAAGCGAAAACTAGTTAACCACATAACAAGACAACGTAGTCGAACGTTAAAGCTTAAAAGGAGAAAATAGTGAAAATTTCGATCGACGAATATAGTGTTAACCCTGCTAGTACGTAGGTATGAACATGGCACATTACCTGGCAGCAAATTTTGAGACTCATTATAGATTACTAGTACTAAGCTAAAGATTTATGAAGATTAAGAAGACCTATACAGAAACGCTCACTTCGCAGCGGCTTGTGACGATCCTAACTGCGGGTGCGCTCGAAAGAAGTTGGTTGATCGTTAATGGCAAGGCTTCGAAGGACAACTTAAACCGTTCCCCAATTGTTATCGTTAGGTAGTAGTCGTAAGCCATTTGGTAGGTTTTTGGACTGGAGCAGTGGGGCTGAGCGGCTGAGTACCTATATTTTAGGTCTCCTTAGTTATGAGAAACCGGTGCTTATTAGTGGGTTGAAGCCTAGAGTACATCAAGACAAATGCACGGGATAGACGGACATAATTTAAGTTATCTTCGAAACTATGGAAAAACCACACGACGCTACAAGACTCTTCTATGAACTAGTACTAGAATAGAATATCCTTAAACTTCACATGCCAATATATTTAAATTCCAGAACTCCGTCCATCATACAACTACATACATGCATCGTCTCCCCATTCCCTCGGTCGCCGAAGTGATTCCCGGTCACAATAGCGCTCTAACTTTCCCTTTTTTCATATTTGAACTCACTTAAACCGACCGTGTTATGCGCTCCTACGGCTTTGTTTACTCTATTTGCTTGGCTCCTAAAGTCATTATTGTATCGTTTTACTAAAATGTTCCATGTAGGAACAAGAACGGAGGGCTAGAAGATGAGAACACATGCTTGCATAAACTGAGACTTCTTTTGTTACGAGAACAATAAGGAAGTGATGACACGACCATTTTGATATAATGGCAGGGTGGATGCATTGGGAAATATTGATCGTTTTACAGTTAAGTACCTTTATGACGTATTTTTATCTCTATTGAGTATGCAGTTAAATATTTAATTGTTTTAATAATACAAGAGTGTTCAATTACCCTTTGCATATTTTTCTTAAACTTTAACCTACCAATAATTTAAAGTGATATAAAATATGTAGCTCTCTACTTTTTTTTTAATTATAAAAATGTGCTTAGAACTAAATACCTATGTTCGTAAAATGGTCGTTACATAAACGCAGGAATGCGTTCAGATAAGGATCTTCTTTTAATTTTATTTTTTACTGCCTACACTTTACATATTGCAGATATACAATTTAAACCTTTATTTTTTCATCGAGATACACCAATACATACCTACGAATATCATGTTAAATTATTACTAAAAAACCGAAAGAAGTATTCCGCCCTACATTGTATGCGTCCTTATCATTAAAAACATTACCATCATTGGTCGTCAATTTTAATGTAAATTCAGTATTCACGCGAAGCGCGCTTCTAACTGCTTATTTTATAAAATATCACTGCCAATTAATAAACTCTAAAATTTACAAAAATAATACCAAACTAAACCTAACTATAACTATTCTTGTATGTATCATGAGATAAACCGAACTAGAACCGTCAAGTAGAGACGCTACGCCTAATCTAGCATCGGATGTCTTTCAAAACTTAATGCATCTTTGAGCTATTGTTTAACAGCTTCAATAGACACAGATACTTTGGCAAACGTCCAACTTCAAAAACATGGCAACACAGACTTATTTATTAATAGTAACGTAATTGTCTATTTATAGAAATATCTGAACTTTCGGTACCTTTTTTAAGATGTGTTAATCCTTTAGTTACTATAAATATACGACATTTAAAATTTAAATATACAGAAATAATACCATTATGTGTGTTATTAAATACGTGAATTCATGGCATCCGGTTATACATATAAACATAAGCATGTATATGTGATGTATGTGTCTTCCTCCATAAGGAAATACTACTGAACCTCAATAAACTCTACTTTAACTTCTTTGCGGCAACATCCTTATGCTTGTCGCGGGGAGGACGAGAGAACCGAGACGTCTTCATTATACCTACCTTATAGTCATATTTTATCGCCACTTACCTTTAGCTGGGATTAGGTATTATACTTATAAAGCATTTACTTATTTTTTGTAAAGAAAAGTTTTATACTTATTTCGAACTGAAAAAATATTATGTAAAACCACAGATTAGAAAATAGTTGTAGCTCTAAGAAACTATTAAAAAGAGTTTATTAAAAGAGGGTACAACTAGTGCCTACTTATTATAACTTACGACGAACTACTTAAATAACTTATCTAATAAATACAACCCAAAATATAAACCCTTTTATGCACGTAACTTTGAGAAGTAATATAAAACGACTTTGAAATTCATCTTTTCATCTTTGTGGATGGATCTAGCTATATACCTAGTAGGTATAATTATGTAGAGGTAGAGATGGTAGCTACTCGTAAATATGGAGACTAATTAACTACACCTATTTAGTAAAAAAAAAAAGAAAATTAACATAAGTAATCAAAAACCAATTATAATACATTATCTGTATGTTCGACGAGTAGATAGGACATTTATTATTAACATCGCAGATACGCGCGCGAATAATAGCGCGCTGAAAATACAGTGTCGCGTACAAAGAGATCCGCTCAATATAGCAGAGATAAATCACAGCGTCATCACCGACCATTCAGCACCGCGGTGGCGATAGTTCTGCAATATGTATTGGTTATCATTATTATTTACCTATCTACTTGGTAACCCTATATCCCTTTATCCGGCTTCAACCCATTAATGACTCACTCGTCTTTAATGAAGTCTAAAGAACCGAGCATAGAAGCATAGCATAGTCAGGCTGCTTCAGAGGTTAGTGTTAAACGCAAGCACTGGAAATGTCTAGGCCCGTAAATATCCTAGGCCATCAGTAGGTATGGAGGATATTATGATAAATATCACTAGCTACAATAACTGAGATCATGCTCTCTCAAACACGGTACCGCAAGAAATATTGTCAACATAATTCTCACCACAGCTCTATCAATAGCATAGGCTGTCTGTCATAAAAATAGTTGTCAGCAAATTGGTTTAAAAATTTACGACATAACATAGGAGTTAAACTAAGTGAGCGCACGACCCCCCATACCACACCAAGGTTTATTATTTCTTTCAGATACCGAATTTCAACGCAACGCATTCAATATTTTTTTTTAATTCCAAATTCGATCTTTATAATTCAAGTGGATACTAGCGAGCATAGAACAAAAGCGAGCATCAAACATTATCAAGAACCGAGCGATCGGCTGATGAATTTCGGTTTATATTCCACGCGGGTCTTTGTGGATGTACTTTCAGCGACACAATAGGGACAAAAGTTATTCAACGACAATGCGAGCACCAAATACCGATCGCCAGCCCCCAACCCCCACAAGTAGATGCCTAACCATTGTTTACTTTAATACTCCACTTTTATGTACATTATCGATGCCGACAACAATGTAATCGCGAAATTGAATTAGTGATGTGGAAAAAACGAGTGCTTAGTGTACCTACACGAAGTTGTTTACTGGAATTGACAACTAATTAATACACTTGACGGCAAGAAAGTTTTAACTGAGCCAATCGCAATTATCTAAGTTCGTGCTGATTAGAGTTGGTCATATCTTGCTATTTTCTAATTGGACAAATATCGAAAATCCAAATTAAACTTAAATTAGCAAAAACAGAATTAGTCATAGTGACTTTATAATATAAAGAACACCACAATAATTTAAAGAAGTCTCAATACCAAATTACATACCACAATATCAAATATTTCAATATGTCCTTAATTACATTTTCTAAGCGATAAAGGAGAGTCACCCTAAATTCTCTACAAGTCGCTAATTTAAAAGCTATTCACCATAGCTCTTTGTACTAAAACACATGCCTAAAGAAAGCTTCAAGTATCAAACAAAACATTGAATACAAGATAATATCATGGTTAACAATATTTCGTCAGATATTCTCGGAGGCGTCCCTCTTACAAAAAGCCTGTACGTTTCTACAAAAGCTGCAAAGAATGAATGGGAGTGGGTGGAGGGGGTCCTGTCGATTCAATAGGAGAAAGGAGAGATGTGTAGTTACGTAAGTATGTTTTGTGGTGCGTGTTAGGGAGCCAAGCAAAAGCGGAGGAAACCGCTTTTTTCTGCAGAATCGAGAACTGTTTGAAAATTTTATACAAAGAAAATTTCTAAGCATTCTTTTCGGCGTCTTTCGCTCTGCTAATGAGGAATTGTTCAGTCAATAATGTCTTTGTAAAGGTTGCACTTAAATAAACTGAAAGGCATAGACGGAAAGCTCGAGATAAAGCGCGAGGTCGAATGTTGGCGAATCCGATGCTAAAATAACCTAATTATCAATACTAGGTTTTGACTTTTTAAGTAGCTTATTATAATTAAGAATTTGTTTTAATATTTTTGAGTAAATCTGTCAAGCTGGATTCGCGGAAGGAAAATTCAATAAATTATAATAATAATCAAAGTGTTATTATATGTTATTAAAACATTAATTTTATTTGAACTTTGATGTGGATAAAATATATCCTTAGAAATGTATAATATTACCCTAACTTAGTAAAGTGTCAATGTATCACTACAACTTGTAGTCTACAAGCTCTATCATTCCAAAAAGACTTTTGAATACTTTTGAATGTGTAAAATGAATAAACAGAAATAATACAGTTTTTCTTTATTCCAATTGTTAGAAATAAATAATATCGCAGCGGGTAATGTAAAATAGAGTTCGTTAAACGAACAGCGTTTCAGGTGACTGTAAACTTCAATTTTGAGTTGAACGCAACTCCGTCATTGTCTAATCAGAGTCTATGCAGCGCACGGCCGTACCTGCTTAGGTTGGCATAACTTACGGCTAACACTGTAACATTGCACTATTACATTTTCAAATAAGCATGACTAATGAGTTCTTAACAAGTAAAGAGCAGGTTCTTTTAGTAGTCCCTCCGACGCGGGGCTATACAAAAGTACCTACTCACTGACGGTTTCACGAACAACTTTAGTGTGACCCCACAAAGCTGTGGAACGTCATTTAAATGCACACGTTTCATTGGCTCTGAATGCTTCAGGGAAGTAGAAAAAGAACGGGCCAATTACGACGCTTTTGTGACGACGCGACCTCTCGAAGTCTCGAGTGTAACTTTTATATGTGCTGGCCCGAGTTTCCATTGAGTTTCGATGGTGTCTTTGCAATACATCGGTAATGAAAAAAATATGAGTTTTTTTATATTCTTGAGGAAATCGCATAAGAAATTAGGAAACGTGACTAATCAAATTGTATGAGTGTATTTAGTTTTATTTATATAAAACATTGAAATATTTACAAAAAAGAAACCGCATAGACTTTGTGAATAATGATGTTTTTTTTTTAACATAGCCTTGTATTTATCTTTAAATATGTCCTTAATTACCTACGGTAGCTATTCGCAAAATTATATTTAATAAACTGTTATAACCGAACGGTCTGGTTGATGTGTAGATATCTAATAAAATAATAAAAAAAGTATTTCAAAAACAATAAATAGCCTCATCTACCACGATTTACTCGAAGTTCAACATTTGTTATTCAAGGAGCACCCTGTTAAAAAAGGGGTAAGGAAATATTTGGACAACGTTAAACCTAACTCTGATTGCCATCGTATTTTTATACTCGTATTATGTTATTTATCACTTTCTCTTAATTTTGTTTTAAGTTATCATTCATAGATCAAATCATTCATGATGCGTTATCGCCCGGCGCATCTCTTACGATCTGATCTTAGTGCCATATCATGATAAATTCATTGTTGGTTTACCTAATCGTTTCTTGTGTAATTTCTCTTCATATTCTTGGGCACATGGAATTTTCGACTTAACCGCCAGGGAATCTTTCTGCGAGTATTTAATTGTCTTTATGGTTTAGCGTCTAGGTGGCTCTTCATGGTGTTTTCGTTATATTGATCATAATGAGCTGCTTCACTAGGAGTAATGCTTTGTCTGTTGGCTTTCACGTCAAACGCTAACTTCAAAATGTATGGAATGATACGAAAAAGATGACGCCGTTTTACCTAACGTAACGTCCATTTATTTGAAAAATTTTAAATGGTGTTATTTTGTATTTGTATTATAATTTAAGCAAACTTATTGATTGTAAGTAAATCGCAAATCTATGCATTTCCTGATATGCAGTTTAAGCTGTGTGTGAAGCTATGAAGCTAGAAAAGGGGAAATACAATGATATCCACTCCATGTTGTCGACGAAAAATCTAACAATAAATGCAGTCTTACTAGGTTTTACTATAATATACCTAAACTCCCAGAGCAGAGTTATCTACTTAGATGTTTGTGTCCATGCCTATAATTAATCACTGCAATAACATTAAATACTTGTTGGTATCTACTAGCCGCACCCTGCATATTATCCCTGCATGAAATGTAAAGGTAAACCAATGGAGTAAACAATAAAATAATCTTACCTTTAATGTCCAATGTCGAGCAGTTTAGTACCCAAATCTACCCGCTGATCACGCGCAATTGTCGGCATTAGGTACAAACGGGTACCATCGGTGGCTGGAGACTTGGACAAAATGCATTTACGGCGGTCGGTAGGCCGGCCGTTCGTTAGCGGACCGTCAATGGCGTCAATACGGCTCTCGGTCCACCCGCTATAAATTCCGTATTGAGCGGACACACAACAAAGCGCGTTTTGTCTTGCAAATGAAAACGCGCACATTTCGCGGTATTGTGCGCCGCTGTTTCGGTGCCCGCCATTATTAACGGCGAACATGAAAGACAAAAGGTTCGTCTGCAGCACTGAGCCTGGCCTAGATAGCGGATTATTGTACTAACACAATAGAAGCGTTAATTCCGCGACTCTACCATTATTTTGTTGTTTGCAACTTTATCGCGTCAATCGATTTAATCGTGATCGGCTTTCGCTACTGTACGATTCAAACTCAATCTAAAATTTATTGTTGGTTCATTATGCGAGCATTTTATGCTAATTGACTTTTTGTTCTTAAAAATGTAATAAATATGTAATTTAAAATCTCAAAGAAAGATAATTGAAAAATCTCGCTCATTAATTTTTAGCTACAGTAGGCACTATTTATTTAGCTATGTACCTACTTTCTTGATTATAAAATGCTTGAAAATATTATGAAAATGTTATCACCATAAGGTACTTGCCGTTTTATACCTATGTTAAATAATGATTAGTTAGTTATATTAATTAAAACTCATAAAATATTTAGATAAAAAATTCAAAATTCTTAAAGATAAAAATGCAAATAAATGGTAAAATAAACAGAAGCACTTATTTTTTTAATACTCTTTGGGCAAACCAGATACATATAAAATAAATCCACAGAGCACCTTAATATAAGTTATAATATAACAGAATCTTATTAGATCTAAAACTTACCGGCAAAACTTCGCAGTCAGCTGATAAATTCCAAATTCCCAACAGTATGCACAACACCAAAATATCGCACAAAAATCACATTCACATTTCACAAAATATAGCTGTCACACAAGAATCATTATGCATCGAAAAAAATATATCCGATTTAAAATTGGCGGGAACTTGCGAAAAAGTTCAATCGGGCAAAGGTTATTCGGCATCCAGCCAAACGTTCATTATGAATGGGAGGTACTGGCAGACTGCGAGCCGGCCGGCGTGACTCGTAGTGAGCCTTTCGCGCCGAATCCTCGCGCACCGAGCTTCTCTATCATTGTCACCCTTTGACATCATACTATCTAGAGGGCGAATAGTCGGCGTAATGCGTTTAACATGCATCTCTACTTTTATAGAGATTACTATGGGAATTAATATTTATTTTTAAAATTTTCATAAACTTAACAAAAAAAATGTTTCAATTAGTGTCTTATTAGAAACTTATTTGACATCCCACAGCACCAGTCTTTGCGCTCGAATTAAGCATACTTAGGTATTTACCCTTTGCCCAGATACACTACCTACTTTAACGAAATTGTGGCTTTCCTATTTTTAATTCGATCATACAATGAATGGGAACTAAAATATTTATAAAAAAAATTGTATCACAATTCACGGTATAAGATAGTTTCTGAAACATACATAAAAAGCACACCCCATTAAGCAGCGCACTACAAATAAGATACATCTCATCAAAGGAAGAAGCCAGCTCACAGGAGCTGATACAATGTGAAACGTTGGGTAATATGTCCGATGACAATGGTGCGAACGCGGCACAAAGCGCTGTATTGTGAACCCGTACAATACACCTTGCATACACAAACATAACCAATTTATTTCGGTATTCAACAAAAAATGCCAAGCAATTAACGCCCTTGCACACTCTTGACAGAGAGATGTTAACAGTTGCGTGTAGGGAGTATTGTAGCAAATGTAATACGATATATTGAGTGTCAATAAGTGATATCTAGCACTGTGTACCTATAGTTTTTTTATAGGCGGTAGATTCGATTAAAAATGTGTTTGTAATGAAAGTACCTATCATGGATTGGAAAATTCTGTAATAAACTACTTAAAACATAAAATGACACCTCAGTGAGTGAGTACCTACTCAATACCCATGTAGAATACGAAAGGTTTACACGTAATCAAACAAGCCATAGTTGAAACATGGAGGATTTTTTGTACCCTTGATATCAGTAACATTTGTTTGAAAACTACAATAAATAAATGTTACTTTTTAGTACCTACTTAACTATCTTTTTAACACCAAACAAGCGTACAAAACGCCAAAAATTTTACCACAAATAAATGCCTCCATGAAACGAAGTGCTTTTTGCCCAGTCAGTTTACATACTGTACTATAGTGGCTTATATCGGATTTTCTATAACCGCATACCTTTTGTAGGTAGGTACTAGTTCTCTTTAATATAAAACATACATGGATCTATTAATATAATAAATAACTTTCAAAACACAATATTCCGCACAATAGATACATTCCTACGCAAGAACCTGTAATTGAGTTACATAGTAATCCTTGCTATAGCACAAGGACACAACTACTTACGTCCATATCTTGCATACTTCAAAGCGGCCATAAAGCGTCATTGGGAAGGTCTCACTTCAATAGAAGAGGCGAATACAAAAGACGAAAGAGGGCTAGGTAATGGCAGACACAATGGAATACTGTTTGGACTACCGACCGCCCTCCGCACAATAGAGGTCCGCGAAACTTATTTTATTCCTCAACACTTATTTATTCTCTGTGCTCGGGTAGGTACCTTCTTTCAGGTTTTCCATGAGAATGGCTCTAATTATACTCGTACTTTTGTTACATTGTCTAACTACGGCTGTATTAGTAGCTGGGATGATTTAACATAACAATTTCAATTTAATATTTTAATAAAGAAAACTAGCCTTTTTTTTCGTAGGTTGTCACTAAGGCAAAAAACTCATATTTAAAGGTACGACGAATGCAGAGGTAAGCAAAATTGTTAACCAACTAAGTACCATAACTTTTAAGACTAGCCTAGAAATCAAACAATTTACTGAAATAATCTCTACATTCGTACTGCTTTTCCCAAAAACTGCATGATTTGCTCATGAAGTGATTTACCTATAATTAAACAATTACTAAATATATGGGTAACTAAGATGTGTAGTTTCTTATTATAAGTTAGGTAATCTGTGATGTGTAGCAACTATTTGGCCGATTTTTAACCAACGTAGCCAGCAGCGCGACAACGCGACTGAAGTTATGAAGACGGGCGTAGCAACGAACGTAGCACAGCGCGTAGCAACGACCAATATTTGTAATTTTACGTTTGAATGTTAAATGACGCATTATTATAGTCGCCGCGTTTCTATTTTTATTTTATAGTTTCAATATAAACTAGTGGTCGCACACAAATTCGACTATAATAAAGTTATAATTTATCTTACTTATATAAAAAGACATGTGTTTGTCACTGAACTCCTCCTAAACGGCTTCAGCCATTATAATTTTAAAGTTGTGATGTATTTTAGAAAGAATATGGTTGTGTTCCAATGTTGGACACGCAGGAGGGGCTGATGTCGTAATACTTCAAGGGACCTTTGAAACTATTGGTGTTATTGAAACGCCGCTACAAAAGTTGTTCGATATAATAAGAATTTACTAAAGATACATGACTATGATAACTAAATTATAAACAACTACGTAATTTTCACCAACGAATGCTCGAAATGTTTTAATAGACTTTAAATACCTACATTTCCAATCTCACGCTTTTTTCGTGAATATCTTAGAACAACCTTCAAAACTGCCGATACCTTTAAGGTGTGGTGCCAGCTCAAAAAATGTTTTTTGTTTCTCTGAAAGTTCCAGTGGCTGAGGCAGGCAACTCTAGTCAGCCCCGGCCAACACGACTTCGAAATTCAAAACTCAATATTTTAAATACTTGTTAGTTCCAATTTGAGCATTGGTCATAAACTAAACCGTAAAAATAAGGTTAAATGCCTATATCTCTATCTAGTCTGTGGATAGAGAAGGATTGGATCTGTTTTTCGCATCCGACCGAGCCATAAACCTTTAAAAATGAAGGATTGGTTTTTTTTTCTCTATGGGACTTGTCCTTGTCAGTTGTCGCTGGCTGGTGGTTTGGTTGTCGCCATTTTATTTTAGTCACATTGAATTGAATTTAAGTGTGGTTTAGTAAAAGAAGAATTTAATTCGGCAATGTATTTTACGTTTTTACAAAATTAATCCCATGTTTTGTGAATTATTGGTAAAATAGGACGGATTGTAAGGTAATGATTTCTTATAATCTATCATAATACTTGATACAATTGAATAAAAGATTATCGTTTACTAATCAAAATGGCGCGTGTGGTTCCCGGTCTAATGTAGTTTTAGCGAATTTACAATTTTTGGTGAATTTACTAAAATATTACGCGTAAAATCGGCTTGCAGATTTGAATTACATAATATGTGAACTTTATTTTCTTTCTATTCAGTGATCGACAATGGATACGCCACTGGACGCGTCGCTTGTGGCGCAGTCCATAAATTACCATGGTCAGCAGTTACAAAAAACGTGGGAGGCCGAACGAGGGGAGGAGGATCTTGCCAAGATCGGCGTGGGTAATTTGGACTTCGCCGTGTATCAATCGAGACACAAACACCTAACATTTCAAGACCGAGGCAGGCGGTTGAAACTGCATCAGTTTATCGCCAAAGAAGCGAGTGCTTTGTTCGATGGATCCATCGTCGAAGAGGCACCCTCATCTTCTAGTGTGGGCGCAGATGCGGTCGCCCCTGAAGACAGTAAGTAACTTTCACTTGTACTTATCTAGGTCAAGATTCTTATCAAGTGGTTTACTGATTAATTTTGATATAAGTGTATTATATCTGTATTATAGATGTTAGCATTATTTTATAAATTTGTGTATTTTTGTCTTGTTCCAGATTTATACGCTTTAATGCCACCATTTGAAACATTTTTGAATGTGGACAAGTCTGCGAGATTAAGACATTTTTTTGACGTAAGTGTATTTTAACATAATTTATGCGAATTATTTATTGTTCTCATGCTAATGTAATCCTACCAAAATGTTACAAGTCATTGATGCCTTTGAAAGAGTCCAATTGAATACCAAATTTTCCTTTTTATTTATGTAGCTATTGAGAAATATTTAATGCCATAATAACTTTTTACCTCACTATAGGGGTCATAACGATTTTGACTTGTGTATGAATGATCATCAGATGATCTGTTAGCTTAGAATTTCTGAACTAAATACAATTTGACTTATTATTGAAGTTGTCTTGGTTTTCTATCGATATCACATTAAGTTCAATATAGAACTTTCTAGAAAATATAATATTGTGAACTAAAGGAGCATAATAATTAAGTTATATTCCATGTCCAATTAAATAGATTAACTAGGACATTTAAAAAAACAATTGTTATCTGTTTGTGATTTTGGTTATAATTCATACTAATCAAGATATTTTTCTAGTGTTTGGTTTTCAAGTTTTATAGTTATGCTTGTTGTGTTATGTATATATTTTTTTTTAATTAATCACATAATAATTTAACAGTTAGATAAATGTTTTTTTTTTGGATTATTTGGATTAAAATTTGTTATAAGTTTATATGACAGAACACTTTGGTAATGCGAACTAATGATTGTTTAGAATGTGAAGACTGGGGAGCTTATAATAGGAGCAGTAATCAACAGGACAGCCTCAGGAATGATGTTGAAGGTCCTTTGTACAGCGGGGCCCACTTCTAGATATGTTGCTGATATCAATGTGAAGGTATAATATTGCACAACATTTTGTAATAAGCACTTGTGTAATATTTATTATTTATGATTACAATTGGCATATTAATGTATTTATAAGAGACATAATACTTTTTGCACTTCTCCATAAAAGCTCTGCTAAATCTTAATTTTGTAATTTTGCCTGCATTATCCTTAAAATGTATAGTTAAATCTTACACTTTTGTAACATTAGATAATATATTATGTAAATCACTTATTTCAATAGTAAGTGAATATCATAAACAATTTTATTTTCCCAGGCATTCTTACCAGTTGCTAATATCATTCCTGCTGTGGACAAGAAAAATGTGTCAAGAAACTACCTGATGAATGACACAGTCTGCTGTGAAGTTATTGAAGTGATCCCCGACACGGACAAAATGGTGTGCGGCATGAAGGGAGTCACTCGGGGCCCTGATGACCCGCCACCAAAGCCGTCACTAGGACTCCTCAGCACTGATGACTTCCCACTCGTATACAAGTATGTACCCATATAGATTAAACTTGAAACAAATCACATATACACACTACTGTATAGTCAGTATCACGTGTTATTGTTTTAATCACAAATATTGCTTCTGTTTTTTTTGTTGAAAAAATGTTGGCAGCATTTCATCTTGTGTTATTTTATGATAAATCAACAACTCCTCCGAGCAATACTTAGCAATTGCTGCAATGTGAAGACTGGTATATGGAAGCTATTAATATTGTCATTATGGACACAAGTAATTTGAAGATTAATTTGGATATGAAATTGAAACCAACAAGAATAAAAAGGATGCATGAAAGTGAAGAAACAACCAAGTTTCAGGCTTCGAAAATATGGCAATAGGATTATATTACACAGCACAAGGGATCCTGAGTATATTTCAAGGAAGGTTTACTGTTATATGGAAACGTGAGACAATGCTGTGGTTGAGTGTTTTCTTGTCACTTTTCAGTAACAACTTGCACATCTCACCCAACTCGTCAATATATTCCACAATGTCGTTTAAATCATAGACAAATTACTACTGTTGTTGGATTACTTCTGGATTAACCCCTCGGGATGTTTTTGGAAGATTTTACCAAAACACTTAGGTTGATTGTGTTATAGCTGTTTGTAATGTTTCTTGAACTCTCAGGTCAGTACAATACAGAGTCACTTCAATGTAATATCTGTAAAAGACACCATGTAATTCTGTATTAAAGCTAATATTTAATATTGCAGCATTATCTCAAACCATTGATTGGACTTAATGTAATGAGCATTTATCGGATGTTGGAGCTTAATTTATTAGTAATCCTGTGGAAATATCTCCTGGCAATTCAGTTTAGCTGATGTGACGCTCAGACAAGGCGCTAGTCTGGTTCGACGCTGGTTACTTGTAACGGCCATAACAGGGCAGGCGACAAGCAACTGCAAAATTCCTCAGTTATTTTAGGGTGTTTTTTTCTAGGTTAAGCAACGACTCCCAAGACCCGTTTGTCACATCTACAATATTCCATTGTGACCTTAGCTGAGACATTTTGGTAATTTTAATGTCACATTATCGAGGCTGCACCACCTAATCTATGATGTAATATTTGTGTGTGAAAGCAATAAAATACGAGTAAAATAATTTTTTGAACTGCTCCAAGGGACCAGGTGAGGATAATGTATGCGTGACTTAAGACAGACTGTTAGGCTTTTCAATCTCAAATATACTGTAATTTCTTGAGCCACTATTCAATGTTTAACAGTAATCAATGATATTGGCAAATTAAAAGGCGACAAAAACGGCTTCTTCAGAGATTCACAACATTAATTAAATGGTTTTTTCCATAGGAAAACTACAGATATGAAGGGTGAAAGTTATGAAGCCATTTTGGAGAAGAGCCCTGGCTTCAATAACCCAAACTGCGTCCAATACCTCTCTGAACTTCTAGGCATAGCCAACATGCACTGCACCAACTTTCCTTCACTGAGGTAAGCATGATATACAATACACATCCACATACACTTATGAAAATAAGTATAAATCTCAACATTTTTAATAATAATGGGCTTGTTTTCACAGAGGTGGATTTGCTACATCCGAATACGCAGATGAACTTCGTCAGGCTCAAGCCAGTAAATGGGCATTTAGATCAGTCGCAGAAGGCATAGAACATTTCAAGGCGGGAAGACATTCAGAGGCATTCCAGTGTCTCAATAAAGCTTTAAGTATAGATCCTAGAAACGTAGAAGGCCTGGTGGCAAGAGGAGCACTATATGCTAACAGTGGGACTTTCAAGAAAGCCATAGAAGATTTTGAGACGTCATTGAAATTGAATCCAAATCACGCGAATGCAAGAAAGTATTTGGGGGAGACTTTAGTCGCACTGGGACGTAGTTATGAGGATGAGAATAAGATATCGGAAGCTCAGAAGGCGTACGAAGATTGTTTGGCAATTATTCCATTCCATGAGGAGGCTCAGAACTCGTTAGATTTTCTGAAGAGTAAAACATCTACGGCCAAGCCTTTGATTGAACCGACAGAGCTCTTGTTGCCGGGATTGACTGGGGCTAAGTCATTTGAGATGAAGGAGACATTGAAGCAGTTGTTGAACCTCACAGAGAAGAAGGAGAAGAAGAAAAAGAAGAAGCGTGGTAAGGGTAAGAAGAAGCGGTCCAGCAGCTCCTCATCTTCATCCAGTGACTCGTCCAGCTCCAGCTCCTCGTCAGAATCCTCTTCATCATCTTCAGATTCCAGTGGTAATACCATTTACTGATATTCCCCTACTATATTTCTAAGAATTGTTTATGTAGTTAATTAATATGAAACAAATGTTTTGCTGTGTAGACTATGGTTTATTTATAACTGCTGCAACTGTGATAGGTCAGGTAATGTTATCAAGTTATTAATAAGTTCTGTACTAATAAATGAGATTAATTTAATTGCTAAAAAAATACCAAGTTTATCAATTGTTTAAGGTGTATGACACTTAGTTGCATGCCCGACAATTTAATGCAGCAGCCACCAGCACATAATCTAATAATACTATTGGCAAGTCATTTAATGTATTTAAAGCAAGTAAAAATGTGTTCTAAGGTGACATTTACTAAACTGAAACTACAATGATTGTATGTGTTTACCTTAAGTCAGCTTAATAATTAACATTACTAGTGCAACTCAGAGGAACTTATTATTAAACAGACACTTTACGACTCAATTAGGTCCATTAACCTAAAACCTAGCTTATCGTAGATTCAGAGAAACTGCACGGTTTACAGATTCAGAGGGTCCAAAGAGTAAGAAGAAGCGTCGCTCTCAGTCGAACAACAAGCGGCAGAGGTCGCTGTCGCCGCTCAGCAAGCGGATGGCCATGTTGGGGGACGCGGACTCGGCGTCGCGGACACACAACTCTCAGTTCAACCACCCCTACGGCTACCAACCGCCCCCACCCCCCGTGGAGGAACCTACCAATGTGCCTGTCAAGTCGCAAGCTGATATAGATTATGAATTGAAGGTTAGTTGATAAATACAATTTCTAACATGGAATGTTAATGTCTAGAATTTTTTTTTTTTTTTTTCAATTTTGTGTTGGGTGTATAAAAGAATTGTTGAACTTCTAAGTTTTACTAATCTTCATTACTAATCTTACTATCGTTAATTTTCCCCAGCTAATTATAAATAAGTTAATACATAGTAATTTTTTTAATAATTACTTTTACTTATTTATTTTTGTACCTTTCAATTCAACAAGCGTGTCTTGTCCATGCTACACAGGTTCGCAAGTTCCTAGAAATGACCAAAGAGGACTCCGAGTACGAAGACAAAGTGCGCAACTTCTTGGAGGAGACGGCCCAGTACAAACGCAACCGTCGCATGCAGGAACTAGGCCAGCAGCCACAGCCCGGCGCAGAACACGATAAGAAGAAAAAGAAGAAGAAAGATAAGTGAGTACAAAAGAATAGGCTATATGTCTTTAAGCATAGGGTTCATTATAGAATAATAGTCAATTTGTAGGGACTAAGGATAACTTCAAGCAATTTCTACTAGGCTTTTGAACTATCGTTGTTTAAAAAGTTAGTTATAATTATAAGTTATTTCAAGTTTTATTTTTTAATAACATGTAGAAAAAAGAAGAAAGAATCAAAACGTAAGCGTAAGGAGCAGGAAAGGGAAGAAAAGAGAAAAGCGAAAATGTCTCGTGCTGCTAACAATTCGGATTACAGTCTGCGGGATTTGGAGACCATTGGCGACAAGAAATTGAGAGATGCTATCAGGTAAAGATTAAATTATAATTATGTCGTAGAATTATTTTTTATCTGTATTTCTTAGCAAAATTAATATTTAACAATGACAATCGATTTATGGTAGACCCTAACGTATTTTTTATTTGTAAATTTATTTTTAATTAGTGGAATTCCTACTTGCTATTTCAAATTGAATGTAATTTTTGCAGGAAAGAATTAAAAGGAAAATCAAAGCGAGATCTCAGTTCAGAAGGAGAATATGATAGAAAACACAGTGATAAGAGGTAAGCTTATTTTCCCTTACACACATGAATTTGAATAAGTTTTTATTGTTGGTGTTACTTAATCATGACAGGCATAATCGCAGTAAATCAATACCGCATCACATACATAGTCTCTTACAAAGATTACTTAGTTTGTAGGTGCCATAGACAACGCGATACACAAGAATATACAGACAGCAAAATGGAACTCATTCCAATTTTTGTCTCACTGTGGATCCAAGGCACTTTGAACGGCATATGGGGATGGTAATCAATTCATATAACGTGATGGGTGTTTGCAGGATGCTGGACGAGGGTCTGCACGGGCTGCAGGAGCTGGAGTCGAAGCTGAACGCGTACCACGTGATGGTGGAGAAGGAGGTGCTCGGCAAGCGCGAGCGCGGCTCGCTGTCGCCGTCCGACCAGGCGCCGCCACCGCCGCTCGACAAGCCCAAGTGGAAGATGTCCATGAGCGCCGTCAAAGACCCGTGAGTAACACGCTTGCACACACAGTAATCATATATTCAACCGTACACAAATATAGTTAACTAGACCACGCCCACAGGTTCGCCCGCGGAAAAGTAGTTATAAAAAATATTGTATTTATCCTAAGCGAACCTATAATCAGGATAAAATTATTCTATTTCCTATTCCTGGATGCAAACTATCTGTGTACTAAATTTCAGCTTAATCCGTTTAATGGTTAGAGCGTGAAGGACTTACAAATATTCAAATATCCAAGAATCTTTACAAGCTTTCACATTTATAATATTAGTAGGGATAACTCTGGAATCTATGGAAATATGGAAGTGGGATCCTCTATGTCATTAATTATTCTCTTGTAATAGAGTTGCAGTTGCTGTTCTTAATAAAACTTACTAGCTTTCCACAGCTATTCTAGATTATTTAAGTTAAACTGTTTAGCAAGTGACTTCTTTTTACTTTATTTACAGAGTCAAAAAGAAGGATACACCGAATCAATCGTCGAAGGGATACAAAGAACACTATGCTTTTGAAGACAGCTCAGATGATTCGCAAGACCACAAGGTAATTTTAAAACAAGTTATAACGGCATAAAGTTATAAATTTCATGCCGTTAATAACGTGGCTACATAATTGTTTACCAGAACATGAATGATAAAAACCTATCTGTTCGTCGTGCCATGGCTATGAAGGAGCCGCCTCTGCCGCCTGCGCCGCCGCCGAAGCGAGAGCCCGACCCGCCAGGCACTGAGCCGCATCACCCACCGGTGACCACCATTCATTTGTTTATGCATGCTTGATTAGTCTTGCAAAATAGTATTTTTTTAATTTCCCGTCAAATTGATTGTGAGTTAAAAAAACTAATCATTCTAACGTATTAAATTTTACAAATGTAGACCAGACTAAACTGAATGAAATTCATAATTTTTTTGCCTCATGTAAATGGACCTTACACATTGGAAGTCTCAAAAATTCATCTAGCAATCTCACGCTTAAAGTCTTCAGTGGAACTAGCCACTACAATAAAATAATTGCTCATCCCCAGGTCCGCAAGGGCAACATAGTGCTGGACAAGTTCGGGTCGTTCCGTCTGGCGCAGGAGGGCGAGACGCCGGTGTCGGTGGGCGAGGGGCGGCCGGAGCAGTTCGTGACGCGGATCAAACCGCCGTCGCCGTCCGGCCGCCGCCCGCGCTCGCCGCCCTCGCCGCGACGACGCAGCGCCTCCAACTCGTCCGAGGATGATCGACGATCGAGGAAACGATCTAGAAGCAGGTTGGTGCTTGTTTACTTGATGTTCATTTAATGTCTGTTAATAATTGCTGGGTAAATTAATTTACTGTTATTAAATTTAGTGAATTGCTTTCTTTATTATTTATACATACTGTAAGTGGTTATAACATAATAATCATGGTGATTGTTCAGCAATTTATAGACAATACTATTTTACTAAATTATCAAGTGTGTATGTCAGTACAAGTATGAAAGTAATGGTATGTTATGGTAACAGGACATGTCCTCGTAACTACCGTCGGTCGCGGTCGGGGTCTCGGTCGCGGTCGGCGTCGTCGGGCAGCGCGTCGGGCTCTCGTCGTCGTCGCTCCGGCTCGCCGCGCTCCCGCTCGCGGTCTGACGCCAGCCGGTCATTCTACTCCAGAAGCAGGACGCGCTCGCGATCAGGATCCAGGTAACATTCGACACGACTTTAATTCTTAAGTCTTTATGGATTAGGGTTGCGCATGAAAAGGACCGTCGCCAAACGCAGATTAACCGATAGGGACACATTGCGTGCCTCATAACTGGCAACTGAGGTTTATACTCCAAGGTACCCTAATAAAATTTGAAATGATAACAGGTTTTGGCTTAAGCGCGCATCGGTCGTAAAATCTTCTTTTGTGTATTAAGTATAAGTGTAGTGAATTTGAGAGAATGTCTTGTAATTTTTATAAAAATGTATTCTGCATAATACAAACAACAAATTCAAATGACAAATTATTGGCCAATTAGCAACATTTAAAAATAATCAACAATACCATCTCAGATTCAATCGCCGCATCAACCGACGCGGCAACTGGCGCGGTCGCGGCGGCTACGAGCGCGGCACGTACTACCGGCCGCGGTTCCACACCTACAACGGTGGCGGTCCTCGCGGCCGCGGCCGTGGCGACTTCAGACGAGACGACGGACGGCGGTTCCAGCACGAGTGGCGCGACAACCGCTCGCGAGGAGGACGACCGTTCAGACCGAGGCGAGGCGGTGGCGGCCGAGGCAGACCATTCAGGTTCAGTTTGTTTGTTTATTTTCCGTTTACACAATACTACAATTATTACTATAAAAGAATTCCGGTGCTTAAATGTCAAAATAACATATACTATTTGAGTATGTTAGTGTTTTACATGTTTATTGTATAACAAGGTTGTATGTACATTTACAGAGGTGGATTCCGGGACTTCCGTGACCGTCGCGGCGGCGGCGGGCGGTACTCCCGCTCGCGCAGCCCGGACCGCACGCGGCGCTCGCGCTCCTACAGCCCTGAGAGACGAGACAAGGACAGAGATAGGTAAGCCTGCCGTTGCTATCCCTTCCGGTTCCTTCGCACCTTTACTTAATAAATATAATATACTACAGACCATAGCCATTTTTCATTGGAAATTTTTGAAGTCGATAGATAGGAAAATAGAATCAATATTCTTTTCAGATTTCAATGTTAACCACTATATTATCTATATTGTGTACAATACAAGACCAATAATATTTACGAGAGACGCTTATGAGGTTCCCCCATGTCATCGTAATAATTTTGCATAAAATTGGAGTTCAACTTGTTAGAAGACTTTGAGGGACATTTCAGTTGCTTTTTAGGTATTACTAGAGACATTATTACAGCTACTCTCGTTATAGCCACCGCAGCGAGGGCGAGTACGAGGAAGAGAGATACGTGGACAGGAAGGAGTACGACGGGAAGTGGGCCGACGGCAACGAGCAGCCTGAGCGCACTCACACTGAAGAAAAACCTGCTGAACAACCACCTAAAGAATAAACCCAACCGGTTAACCGATCCATCACTAACAGCATTGATGCCATATGGATCGATACTCCTCAATTTCATACAAGCAATAAACATTCGTATTTTGTTTGTGTGCTGTTCCATAAATTTGCTTTGTATGCACCTGTGTTGAATTCTGTTTGTCATGGTTATATGTCGTCATTGATAAGGTTAAGCCTAGAATTAGGTTAATTTAGGGTGCTCACTTTCATTACATTACTTAGAAATAGATATAATATCCTTGAATGGTATATTGTATTTGTAAATATATTTAGTAACAATTATAACCTTACTTTGCAATCAATGTATTCATTAATTTACTCTAGTTCATAATTTTCGTGTTAACCCTTCTTAATTTTCTTGGAAATGGCTATTTTAGAAACAATATTACCATTCCAGTTCGTTAATTTTGTTTTCTCACTGAATTAAAATTTCTATGATAATGTCACTGTGTGATAGATATAACTAAATATTAATAAATCTATTAAAAAAAAACGCTATTTTTTTTATTCCTAGCATTCCATAATTATAAATAATTTAGTAAAAGTTTTTTTTAATAAAAAAACATGGTAAATTTACTAAAAACAATTTACTTTTCTTGTTCAAAAAGTGTACAAATAACATTATTAAGTACGCTTCTTTTTCTTTTTGTTTTTGTTCTTAATGCTCTTGTCAGCATTCCAGTACCATAACAATTGAGCTACAATAGCACCATTAGCTAGAGTTGATACACAATATGTTAGAATGACAATGAAGTCTCCCGTCTCTTGAATGGAAGTAAAGATTCTTGCAATGCTTCCTCCAAATAAGAGCAAACAAGTTACAGCTGACAACTGGCCAGTACTTCCGTTTTTATAGTTGGTAACAACTTGAATTGACTGAAAGAAAACATTTTACATTCTGTATAGTAACTGTTAACGTTAAATCTGTAAATTATAAAGTAAAGGAATATTCATAATAATAAATTTTCTCATGCTTATATGAAGGACATTCGAATAATTACACAGATAAGCAGGCAAATATGGTTTTGATAGCACTAAACTACAGTAAATCAAAATGATGTTTAAATGTAGTCACACAACTAAAAATGTCACTTATTCTCACACATTTTAATTTTTTGCTATAATCATTAGGTAAAGTAAAATTTACCTTCGCAAAGACTATAATAGGCACATTAACTGCCTGCATATTCCACAAAATATCCTTTGGAGTATAGCCACTGAGTAGCATTGCTACTAGACCGGCATATGTAGCTAGGAACAACGATGCTTTGGTTGGGGAGCCTCCATAGTGTAGCACAAGGGCTGCTACAATAGCAGTTTGAATGGCAAGGAATGTTCCTTCACCCCACGCACTGAAACATTGAAGTGTAAGGTAAGGAGCGTTTATTAATTTATATATACCTAATCCTTTTAGTGGTTCAAAAATGCTGAATGTGACAATATTAAACAACCAGTACTAAATGTGTACATCTGTAAAAAGCCTTGTCAGTCTTTTCTTGACCTCAATGTACATTATAAATCCAGGTCAATTAATTTTACTTCACAGTAGAATTAACATGGTCTTGAAACACACATACCTGAAGGGAAAGTCCATTACATAGCTGTAAGCGAAATTGGCAGTGATTGCAAACAATTCCAAACAAACCCCATAGATGCTTATACCTTTAGCACTTTTACTACTAAGAATTTTCAGAATCTGAGGGACTTTGACCAATATCGATCCGGCTATGATGCCGATACCGAGACCTTTGCTCAATGTAGTCTTGAAACAGGGAACTGAAATGAAACATTCGATTAACAAATAATGTTAACAATTGTAAATTTAAGTATGTAATCCTGTGATTCCAATTTTTACTTACCATCAAAAAAGTTATGCTTAACAAAGTATTCATTGTAACACGTTTCCGATAGTACGGAGAGTATTAAACCTTTTAAAAAGTCTTCCATTATTGACTGTATTACTTAAAATAAATAAATTGTAGAAAATCAATCCATGTATAAAATTGCTAATATCTGCAAATTATAAATGTTTAACTCTATTTTCATTTATAATGAACAGAAATTAGATTACTATCTATTATCTCATTAGCATACATATTACACACGTCACTCACGCACGCATCGGCAAAATAAATATATCCACAGATTAGAATGTTCCCACAGACTAAAATGGCTATTGCAAATGTATCATGTTCACAGACCTATAAATATGTCTGTGGCATTTATAAAATTCCGTGTCACTGACTTTGTATTATTTTATTACTTGTATTATTACTCTGTACAGGCCAGGCTAAGGACTTCCCATAGATCAAAGTAATAATAATACATTATGGAAAGGACTTTCCATCCCATCCCAAGAGATTTTTAAGTCGGCGCAATTTTGGTGCTGATCCTGACTGGCAACTAGTGTCCGAACGAACTTCCAGTCAAAACATGGCCGAAACTTTCGGCCGGACCAAACTTCAGTATTCGAAATCCCTAAAAATATCGCGGAATTTACCGAATACCCTGATTTGTTCCTTCTTCTAGTTTATGACAAATTTAAAATTTTTGTTACGCTGAAACCGATTTTTTTTACATTTCTAGATGATGTTTACTTTGGAAGGTCGGAACTCCTTACGACTGTAGGTATCAGCAAGCCCTGAATATCAACTAGAAAATAATACATATATTATTGTCCTTGTCAAGTCGAATTAAACGAGTCGTTTCGATGGGGTTGTGGTTCGCTAAGGAGTTCCTATGGGCACCTTCGGTCTCCATCATCAGAACAACTTAATTTCATAATAGTATTATAGTATCTATTAATATTATGCATCCAAAATTTCAGCAATGCAAGCAGCAGCAGCAGCAGACATTTGTGGAAGCATAATTCTTTATCGCCGGCCAAAAAGTAAGAAGAACGAAAGGCTAGATTGAAGACAAGAAATATTTCAGGGTTGATTTACGAAGGCTGATAGTTCCTTTTAATTACTTTGATCTAAGGCCGATAGCCACACAGCTATAAAATAATACCACAAAACCACAATGCAAATATTAAAAAGTACAAATTATATTGTAGTAAAGCCTAAGATATATAAATATCTACCAAAGAGGTGATAGGTAGGTCAAAAGAAACACTATTTTTTTAATTAACTGTGTACTTTATTGAATCGGTATGCCAAATGATCACATTTCGGCATGTTCGCCTAGGCTTGTGAATGATCCCCTAACACCGGATGTCTAATTGGACGAATTAAAATTGTGACTATAAAGGATTAGAGCATTTCTTCATAATTTAAAAATTTACACAAATTGTACCCAACAAAAAAAATACATTATAAACATTATGGTCTTCGATAGCACAAGATAATTTAAGTTTTATTCTAAATCAAAAGAATTATTGAAACAATCACTATTAGTAATGTTAAATTATTGATTTACAAACAAAAAAATTACGTCCATTTCATTGCCTTATGTTTATTTATGGTAATAATGTGGCATGCGGTTACGTACATTATACTCAATACTTCCAACATGATTTCCTTCTAAATCATGTTTAATACAATGGCTTATAAATCACACCTTTTGCGAGTGAGATACTATATAAAATTTTAAATGGATTAGTTTAAATGTTACAGGGTTCTGTATTTTGTATCGTCATAATCACCTATTACTAGATTACGCGGCGATTGAAATGCTGCGTAAATTGAAAATATCGTCAATACCCACCCATTACATCAAAAATTTATAATACCCATTATATACCTAAGGTAAATTTTAAACTCATACATTAAAACGCTTAATTAACCTAATTTGAACAAAGATTTACAACGATGACCCTAAATCTGATTTTCTTTTACATAAGATTTGAAAGAAGTTACATTATTATAACTCCTAAATTACTTTTTTCCCCAATTGGTGTTTCTTGCAAAACCTATAATTTGTATGTAATAAATATATTTGTAGTTTAATTTGGCTTTTATGTAAATGTTATGTCGGTAACCAGAATGGTATCAAATGGACGGACTTTAGGGGATAATGTTCTCTGTAAGATGTTACACAATTTTCTTATACAGCTAAGGAAATGTACGTCAATAAAAATATTAACTCACAAGACATTGGAAGCCACTATGACTAAATGAAAATTGCACAAGGTACCTATTAGCAAAGGCTATGTACTGCCTATGAAAGTTTGGATCAAAGTTTATATGTTTGGCACGCCATAGTAAACTATATCGGTCTATGGTTTTGTCTATTCTATTCTAATTTTCTCTTCAAAATGCCGCCAGTTACACCCCAGAGGAGGTTGTATATCATTACATCAGCATCAGCAAAAATGAGTGAAATTAAATTGTTATTTGGTACTGACGTTTTTTTTATTATTTTCACTTCAGATATTTGTAGAAATGGTTCCTATTATAATCTGCTTATTACTTACCGTTGCTAAAATTGATGCTGAAAAAACTAATCGTAATAAAAATTTATAAAATCTACATTTAAAGTCTACATTTAGACTCTTTCCTTCCACTATAAAGCACTGTTCAGGGAAGAAAATTAAAATTTACACCCATACAAGTGTAAGTCACTGAAATTTTACATGATTTCGAATTAAAACAATAATTTTACAAGAATACTTTCAAATTAAAATAAATAACTTTTACTGGTGGGCACCTACCTATAAGCTTTTTACTTATATAAGTAAGTATAGGTTTTATATGGTTACAAAACATTCTCATTGCTTTCTTTGAGGTATGTAAAATACATATTTACATCAAAATCGTTGTGTTGCAGTTACTCCGTCAAAATTGCGACTTATTTGAGACAGGCAAAATGAAAAAGAAAATGAATCGTCACAACACTTCATATACCTACTAATATTTGAAAGAATGAATTTCTTTTTATTGGAATACAGAAGTCACATTTTTCCAAATGTCTTACAATATACATTTCTACCTACTTGCACACTGAATAATAAGATATATAAGTTTGAGCCATGCATGTCTCGTAAGGTAGGTCAATATCTAAAAATGGAAACCTTACAGAATTAGCTAATGCAAGAGACAACAATTTATTATCTCTAAAATACGAAAATAGTCTATTTCACGTCGTCAACAACCGGGGATACAATCAACCCTCGTCTAGATCCAATAATAATATTAACCTTAACTTTATTTCTACTCTAGCAATCTGGAAAATAAGTGTAAAACGTGTAATTGTGTATACTAACCCTAATTACTTCACACCACAAATGTTGAACAAAAGGCAAGTTGGTATTAATTGTATATAAAAATCATTATCGCCCTTATCAAGTAAGTGTTATTATATTTGTTATCATATAGGAAGTTTTACAGCTTGTCAAAACCTTTTGCTACTTAAAAATATGGAAGTTCAGCAGATCTCACCTACGTTTTGATTACATTACTAAACATTGACAATGTCACTAACACGCTCAAGCAATAAAATATGTTAATTTGATGGAGTAATAAAGTAGCTAATTTTGGCAAATTTTAAACAACTCCCTTTATGTCTGCCATCTGTTTGTCCGTCGTGACGTCACTAGGGCAGTGCTCAACATCGGTGGCGCGGATAACACTAACGTAATTGTTTCATTGCTTGACACCTAACAATATAATGATGAGCTTAAGTACTATATCACTATATCAGAGTGGTTTCAATGAAAATGACAGTTTGGGCCTAGAGTTGTTCTTCCCTAATATCTTCTTCTGCTCCTCTTTTATTCTTTTCTCTTGTTCTTTTTTCAACTTTTGCCTCTCTTCATCCATTTTTCGTTGTTCTTCTATCATTGCTAACCTTTCTTCGGCCTGGAATGACAACAAAATTACATGTCTACGCAATCTATTATTCATCATAATAATTATGAAACTGAAGTTCGTAATCAATCAATAACTGAAGATCATGAAAATGCTAATAAATTAATACTAACCAACTTGCGTTGGGCCTCCTCGATCTTTCTGTTATTTTCAGCCATGATTTCTTCCAACTCTTTCCTTTTACGAGCTTCTTCCTCCTGTATGATAAAATAATTATGTTAACAGTAAAATAAACACTGACAGATAACATACTCAAAATTATAGCACAACATTTATTATATAGGTGAGATATAGCTTGACACTTTTCAGCTGCTTGTTAAATAACATTGTCAACTAATGTTATTTCTTGAACTTCGTTGAATTTTCATTTACATTCCAGGTCAAGTTTCACTATTTTCCATTGCATTAAAAACTGAAAAAAATTATTATACAATTCGCATATATAAAAACATACACAAAAATCCCTCTGTCACAAAACCACCTAATTGATCATTCACATGAGTACTTTTTGAACAAAAGTAATTTTGATACTCTGTTGCAGATGGTATAAATTGCAATCGCCTACTTGAAAAATAAAATTTTGTTATACAAAAAATGGTTCAACAAATACCTTCAACGTTCAGGTTGGGTCCTCAAAGCAGCGTCTCCCTTAAAATTCTTACAGCTTCTGGGTCTTGATAAGTCTTCCGACCTGACTTATAGACTACGTGACTGCCGAGGACAGTCAAGTGAACAGTTTAAAATGCTAGCCGGTCACTTTCATGGCATTCTTACCATTGGGCAATGGATGACAACAAGGTTGCCATGTGGACATAAATGGCATGCATGTAGTTAATGATTAACATGTATCCAACATTTAAAGACAAGTGTCTCAGTGAGTGACAAGTATTTTAAGTTTTTAGACAAATTCTTGTAAGCACTCGAACTACACCTGACTGGACCTTCAACAGATATGATCGAAATAATACTTTTATTAGTTTTGCTTGTACATAAAGTCGGTATAGATATTATTGGCACTTAAACATTGAAATTTACAGTTAGCATGTGGCACAACATAAGTTGTGTTCTGTGTGTGTGTGTCATGTGTGAGAGCAATCAATCCGTGTTGCTTTGACACATGACTGAAGAAAGACGGTCACAGTTACCTGTCTCGCTAGTTCCTCGCGCCGCTGTTGTTCTCTCTGTCTCTCTAATTCTTCCATCATCTCTTTTTCCATCTTCCGTTTGGCCTCTTCTACTCTTTTCGCCACTTCCTGTTCTATTTCATCTTTACGTTTTTCCAATTCCTCTTCAACACGTTTCTTCACAAGTAGTTCTATTCTTTTCGCAGCTTCCTCTTCAACCACCTGGAAAATTGCAGTTATTTGATAGAATCTATAACAATTATAGTTTGCCTATGTATGACACATCTTTTTTGTTTTACTCTTTTATAGATGGACAAAGTTTAATAGAAGATTTTTTTAAATCTTCTAGAATCCTATATTTAATATTGCGGAGCAAGTATTAAGCAAGATAATAAATCGAACTCATGTGACGTTTAGGAGAACACGAAGTCCTTTTTTATGTAAATCTCACGTAAAGTATGTTTACATACCTTTTGTTCAGCTTCGCGAATACGTCTCTGTCTTTCCATCTCCGCCAACCGATCGACTTCATCCATTTTACTACGGCCCTTTGACTTCTTGCGTCTACTTCCATCATAGGACGTTTCACTGCTGTTGGACGATGACGCGGAATGAGATCTTTTCCTTGAAATTATAATAAACAAATAACCTATACAAAATCATTCAATTTATAGATGCAGTATTGTTATTGCTTTAAGAAGCCCATACCTGGATTTAGAACTTCTTTCCCTAGATTTATCAACATGTTTTGAACTTCTACTGCGTGATGTTGATCGATCCTTGGATCGGCTTTTCTTTCTGGAATGCTTGCTGCTTTTGTGATGACGCCTAGGTGACTTACTACGCGATCGTGAACGACCCATCCCTGACAACTTTTTTTTTGTTAAGTAACAATATAAAATGTATTTTTGTAATAATTATGTGTGTAAAATAAGTTAGCACCTCACTTCTCTTATCAAATCACTCATTTTATTTCATGAAAATGAAGCAAGCATATCCACAGATAATAGATAACTGATTATGGTATAGGTTATAAACACAGACAAGGAAAGTATAATAATCACAGTATTATACTGTGCCCGCCACAGGGTAGAACTAGGTACATAAACGCAAGTTTACAACATAGATCAAAGATTATAATGAAAGTTTATAAGGTACTGGCAGTGTTTAATACAGGGCTTCTATACATTGCCTAGGTGTAGTATAAAATACGAAGATCGTTTGGGCTTTAAATCAAAGACTACTATGAATACAGGGTGTCCGGTAAAAAATTATGTATAATTCGTCGCCAATCGCCCCGCCATTTTCGCCAACACGATTACATTATTTATTTATATAGTTATAGATAGGTATACAAGCATTGCTCATATTATAATTTATATTTTATAGGTAAGATAAATTGTTGTCAACTGTTAGGTAGCTAGAATTATAGAATAATGTTCTTCGATGGTTTATTTTAAAATACTTTACAAATATGGTAGGTACATTCGGCAGTTGTAAAGATTGAAGAATATTCTTGATCTTATGGTTGTAGAGGAAGAACCTAGATTTCTGAACGCTGTTCAAGTAAATATTCTTTTTCTTTCTCATTTATGAACGTTATAAGTTTTGAAGTTGCTTGCAAAATGTTGTCGTCCGACATCAAATGACTATTATGACAATTAGTTGTTACGTTTGATGGAGATGTACTAGAACGTAAACTATAAAGTGTGCTTCTAGCATCAATCGGATTTACTTTTAAAAAGCTAGCTTTTCCGCGTGGCCCATCATCTAATCTACTGAATTTAAAGGTCTGTTTTACATTGATGATATCTGCTTCGGATGTAAGTCGGCTTACAGACTTTTTGAGTAAAGATTTAAAATCCGTTACACTTTTAGTGCTTTGTACGAAAGCGGGAAAATTTGGATCATTGGAGTTTTCTGACACAGGAGGCGGCATTGTATCTTGAAAAACTGATGCGGAACTGGCCGTCGATGTCATTCTATCAATAGACTCGTCCTCGAGCTGTTCGGTCAGAGCGTCGTCGTCGACCAGTACATTCTCCTGCATTTCTCTGGTACAAGTTTCCTGTTCTTTTTGATCGGATTCACCACATTCTTCCGGCTCTACCATTATGCAATCGGGATCATAGTACTCTTTTATTCTATTGAGTATTCCTTTAATATCTTTCTCCTCATCGATGTCAGCGTCATCGTAAGACTCCTTGATTTCTATATTTCCTCTGTAGAAGTAGTCATAGGGCAAAGCGAAGCCGCGGATGTACAGTTCAACCGCACTTCCATATCGTGGAATGGTCATAGGCTGCTTGAATATACACTCGAATTTTCCGGTCGGAGCTTTCGGATTGCCAGCATTATCGATTACGACTGGAACACAAAGTATAGTTTTCATTGAGTGAATCTAATCATGAGCGATAGCTTAACGGTTCTAACTAAGATAAACTAATGTTAAATGGTTTATTGTTAAACCGTAATATCAACCTATCATAATATTATTATCAGTATAACTTATAAAATCAGGGGAGATACAGCAGGTTACACACGACTTAAACACGGAAGGAAATTAATACCTCGACATAGACATTACAATGTGTCGCTTCAAGGAGCGCGTCTTATATTCTGTTAGTGTTAGACTATAATAATAATTACGCTTTAGAAATATAATTATAGCTTTGAAATAAGGTTAAGATATATCTAATTCACATTGACGCATGTATTTTATCGAGCACATTACGACTTACCGTAACATTTGTAGATTTGTAAATAAAATTTACCACTATTACTTCTGCATACTACCGTAATATAATAATTAAATAAAAACTACAGTACCTATATGTATTTATTTAAAATATAACCTTTTATTATATCCGACACCACGGCTGGACAAATCTTGGCCGTGACTTGTGTGGTGTGGTTTAAATCCGGACAGGAGTTAATCTCAATCAGCCACGGCTTGTAATCCTTGTCCAGTATGAAGTCACACCCGTACAGTTCAAAACGGTTTTTACAAACGCACAAAGTGTCTTGGCAATTCAACATTATACCGACGATGGATCGCTTCATACCAGGATATATTATATTGTCCCACACATTTTCCCTCCCAATGTTACTCAAATAACATTTGTATTTGTCCGAATGCCACATATTATTTTGCGGCAGCTCTTTGTGTCGCCCCGTACAGTTATTGTATTTCCTCTGAACGGCATTATTAGTGAGGTGTATGGACTCATGGTAATTTCTAAGATTGTACCGCTGTGAACTGAATTTCAAGTAGCAGTCTCGGTACATCCATATCACTAAGGGATATGTACTAGTGACTAAGTAATATTGTCGTATATCGAATTTAGTATCGTGTATTAGTAACGGCTCTTCTGTAAATAAATAACGATATTTTAAAAATTCGCCCATTAAATAGATATTTAATTAGTACTTAAAATACGAGTAAAGTATTATTGGAATCCTTACCGATGTACTTTTGAATGACATGTTTTGAATTAGCCTTTTCCAGCAAATTCGTGATCACCCCTAATTTAGACGCCAGTCGAATGCCTCGTCCTCTCGAACAATGCGCCGGCTTGATGATCCAAATATTGTGACAACCCTCGCAACTCAACTGTGGGCGGTATCTATGAATCTCCTTCAACAAATACTGAGCGTAACCCAAATACAGTTGCAGCTTGTTAATTTTGTCCGTGTGAAAAATATCTTCTTTGGCAATAATCCGATAGTACTTCCTCAGAAACGCATTCCATTGGCCCGGGCTGGCGGAAGTTATGGAGCGGTCGATATCTTTATTTTGCTTACGATACAAGTATTCCTTGCATCGGTTCAATGCGAAAACTATGACGGTCATGGATATTTTGCCCGTAGTTTGAAAGATGGGTCTATCATTCGCTGCCATGGAGAGGACCCACTTGAGCAAGCTGGTGCAGGATGTGATTTTAAAGTCCTTCACAAAACCTTCCACTTCACCGATATCGTAGCAGTTGTACGTTCTAGGACAATTGACTTCAGCTACATCTTCGATATAAAACCAGTAATTTCTTTTAATAGAAGAGCATAATCCCTGCTTGGTGGTCCACATAGCGTCTGCCCTCAATTTGTTTATAATGGTGTTACAGTCTTTCTTCATATCTATCGTGGTTGGTTCCCGGCCATCCTCTCGAGTGCGCCATATGAAGTTTGGTATATACCTTTCGACGAAATTGGACAGCAGTAATCTTTCCAATTCATTCTGAATATCAGATTTAGTGGAAAACGTTCCATTTTGTATTTTCGAAAGATTCATTCGATTCGCTGGAATTTTTTCTATCCAACCTCGATCCAACAAAGCCTTCCGAACGGCGTTGCAGTTACCGTACACGGAAAATATCTTATTTTCTCTTATTGCATGCGCTGCTAGACATTTTAGTTTTGCATATCGCGTAGATTTTGTTTGACAGTGGCTTATAACGAAATTTTTCTCCTTGGGAGTAAGACCAGTATTATTCAACGAATTAGGCAAAACGTTCCCAGGCGATTTATAAACGTCCATAATGCGAGTTCTGCTATTTGCAAATCGGTTGAATGGACTAGCAAACTTTCTTACGTCGGTCTTACTACAAACTATTATCTTTCTCTGTAAACATGAGTAATATAATATAGAATGTAAAAAACGTGTAGGATGAAGTATAAAATAGATCTTTATGTAAAGAATAGATATGTAGATAGTTATGTTATCAGCAAGTTACTTTTAATGGTTTGTTCTGAAATACAGGGGATGATCTGGTCGGTCCATAAAAATCTTCACCTTTTGTCAAGCTCTTCCGGTTTGCAGCACCTTTCTACATCGAAAAAATAATGATTCATTATTTAAAGAAATTTGAATCGAGGCAACACACACCATGATACACACCACGATATAAACATGTTTACCTTTTTTTTACGTGTTAATCTTCGTTTTCTGAGTGGCATTTTATATATTTTTATTCATTCTTCTTTTAATTATTTAAAGAAAAACAACACTGATTTGGCATTGAATCTCAGTCCAAACCAAGTGGTTTTTCATATAATAACGATATAATATCGATTACTTCTTGCATTTGGAACCGATGAAATTGTAGAACATTTTAAATATTCCTAGGATTACAAAAAGAAAACCAATTAATTTTTTACTTACTAATTATCTTTTTTTCATTTTAAATTTTTCAATAATAAATCTGTGTTATGACATTAGACAATGTCATTTGATCTGACGTTATACGTACTTTTAAATTCTTCATACAAAAAATTTATGCCAGTAACGAAAAACTTGGATTCTGGGAAGGATTCACGGGATCAGGATAATTGTAGGTCGGTATCTGAAAAACAAATGGCTATTAAATACGAGCAATACATAAAAAATAAGATTTTATTTATATAATAATATACATAGAATATGAAGAACAACAACAACAATTTGGAAGAATCGGAGGTTATCCTAATTAAAGCAGAAATAATCAAGGAAATAATTTAGATAAAAATATGAACTATAGCGAAGATACTGTTAAATCGAACGACAAGAACCAGTATATAAGTCGAGCTAAGAATTCTTTCGTTTGGGAAATGAATGGTGCGGTTCATCGTTCAGGGGAGTGACAACCACACGGTACGGCGCATAGATGGAGGTGCAACTTTTAGAGAACGAAATGGTCTTTTGTTTCGCTCCGGACTCGTCTCGCAGCTTACAGATACTTCTGCCGATGGCGCTTAACTTTTTAATGGGATTCGGATCGTCTACACTACGAGTGCTACGCGAGCTGATCGGTTCCAACGTGGGCCGGGCGGGGACGCCTCCGCCCGACTTGGCTTGCCGCGCCGGCGCCGGCTCGACCCGCGCGGCCAGCTTGTTCTGGACGGAGATGGTGGAGCGGAGGATGCTGGCCGTCTCCCGCTCCCACTGCGCGGGGTCGATGTAGCAGCGCTTGTTGCCGACCGACCTGTCGATCTTCGGTTTCTCCGCCTTGCGCGCGGACTCGGTCCGGTACTTGCCGGCGAGGTGGGCGGGAGGGATGGTCTCGGGCCCGCAACACGAGTGAGAGACCACGCGTCGCTTACTTTCTGAATTTTTTTCGCGTCTTCCTCGAAGTGTCCTAAAAGAGAGTGCGGACGTTTTACGTTTTTTTGTGGCGTTCTTAAGCGTAATTGCCGAGTTGACCGCGGTGACCGCTTGGCGTACCGATAACGTTTCCTTGGGGCCGATCACGAGCCCGTCCTTGTTCATCGGCAGGGCGTCGTAGGGGTTCAGCCACGACAGGAAGTCCGTTATGATGGGTCCGCTGTATTCGGATGGGACCGGTTGATCCATCTCTAGAATAGTATCGCCGCCGGAATCGCGAGGTGCTAAGGGAGTGACGCTTCTCGGCTCGTGTTTTCTTTCCCTTGATTTCTTGATGAGCCTTTTCCCATTGATACATAGCGACAGCCCGAGGTATGCCGGAGCTTTGGGGATGACCTGTCGGTACACTAATTCGAAAGTTCCCGTATCGGCGTCGGCATTAAATCGTCGATCCAGCACCACTGTGAACAATTAAAGGACATGAAATTATGCGCATGAGTAAATATAAAACGAATGAAAAATGGTCTTACGGGATAGCTACCTTTAACGACATCCTCGAGACATTGAGGACAAAGTCTCGCCGTAACGGAAGTCGTAGGAGCCAGGTCGGGACTAGAGTTGATTTCAATGAGCCACGGAGTGAAATCTTCCGTCAACATGAAATCCGCGCCGTACAGCTCGAAGCTGTTCTGCCTCTTGTCCATCGTCTCCTGGCAGGCCAGCATGGCTCCTATGAGGCATTGTTTCATCCCAGGGTAGATTTTAGTCTCCCAAAGTTCGTACTTTCCTATCTGTCTTCAAAATTCCAATTAATTATTAATTAGATTATATCACAGTGCATATCCAGAAAACTCATATTTACCTGAGATAAGCCTTGAATGAATGACAGTCCCACATGTTCTCGTCGGGCAGAGCTTTGTCGCGATCACCGTTATTCTTGTACTTAGTTTGTACGGCATTGTTCGTGAGGTGAACAGACTCGTGGTAATTCGATAAGCTGAATATTTGCGAGCTAAATCTTAAGTAGCTGTCTCTGTAATGATGCAAATGCAAAGGTTATTCCGTGTTGTGAGAACCTGCATCGTAAACAAACAAGTTTATAATCTCTTACTTGTATAACCAGATTGTCAACGGCTGGCAGTTCGTAATCAGAAACCATTGCCTAATATCAAATTTCGTATCGTATATTACTAATGGATTTTCTGTAAAACGATCGTAATACAATTAAAATTATACCATACACTTTAAAATAATTCACTGAAGACGTAACTTTATTACCAATATATTTTTGAACTACGTATCTAGTCTTTTGTGCTGGTATATTGATAAGACCGATGATGTCTTTAATATTGTTCATTAGCTGAATTCCTTTGCCTCGACATTTGTTTCCTGGCTTCACTATCCAAATGTTAAGTATACCATCGATTTCTATTTGCGGCCAATGCTTTGTCACTGTTGCTAAAACTTTTGCCGCTCGTCTTTCCAATGTCCTAAAATTAAAATGTTTGTTGAATTAAATTACTTACTTATCAGTTATCGTCTGGATATTAATTCTACTTGGTTATTTTTTATTTATTGACATTTGAAACAACAGTAACTATGATTATTTTGGTAAACGTCGTATTTTCTATAAACATACTTAATATTTGAGTTCTTATCCTCCAAAAATGTAGCCTTTTCGTGTACCAGGAGATAATGATGCGTGAGGAATTGATCCCATTCATGCTCCCAAATATGCTGAGCCTGGTCTTCCTCCTCATCAATATCTTTATGCGAAATGAACGACACGAACTCATTCATTCTGCTAATAGCGAATTCGATGGCACTGAATGGGACTCTTCCATGGCTCGTGACTAAATTGTCGGGATTAGCTTGAAATGCTTTACACAACCATTTTAATGTACCGATACAAGCTGTTATTCTGAAGTCTTCGATGAACTCTTCGAGGCTGTCTGAGTTGTGGATGTTGTAACATCTGGGGAACTTGGTGAGGGCTACCCCTGGTTCGGTGTACCAATGCATTTGAGTAAGTGAGCTGGTCAAACCTTCTTTAGTTGTGAAAATTGATCTGGAATATCTAAAGGATACATAGTAATTAGATTGAATAACGCTTGGCCTTTAGAACAATACGATAAATACTGACTATGATCTTTAAATAATTTTAATTATTTCTTTCAAAAATATTTATTCTCTTGCGTTTCGGTTGACTTTTAAATAGATATATGGCCCATTTTTGTGTTTATAGTTTGTAATACAGTAACATTTAAAATTTTTACCGGATACATTGTCGACTACTGTGTCCTAAGTATACCTGCTTATGATGACCTCTTTATTGCTGAGAAGCCAGTCGTATTTGTCTCGTTTCGTCGTCCAGAGGAAATCAACGGAGTGGTGTTCCATAAACTTGTACAAGATCATCCTTTCTACTTTCGAGAGCTCCTTGCAAGATACTTTTTTTGGGTCCATACTCGTTGGTGGATGTCGGACCTACACAGAAAAAATAATTGTAGTTTTGGGATACCTACCGTTGATAATAGGTGTTCATATCAGTGTTAAGTAATAAATACAATGCCTGAATTAATAGTAAATGTTTCCAATATGCGCCTAAGTGTTGACTGATATCCTCAACTTTATTTTAGCCGTATGATTTATTGAAGAATAAATTCATTAAAAAATTTGATTAATATGACAAAACTGCACGTATTACTTAAAAAAAAAAATATACATTTAGGGTCGGCACAACCGGGCCACAGACCACAGTCACTAGTGGCCAGCGACAGCCACTTAACACACGTTTTCATATATTTAGGGAGTGACCGCCACCAGCTACAAAATATTATGAAAGCGTGTTAAGTGGCTGTCGCTAGCCACTAGTGGCTGTGGTCGGTGGCCCGTTTGCATCGACCCTAATAGCTTCACTATAAAGTAACCAAACTAAACAGCAGGTACCTACCTTGTGAGATTCATATTTTTCAATCCACCCTCTCTCGACCAGAGCTCGCCGCACGGCAGGGTACCCGCCTCCCTTTATCATGAACACCTTGTGGTCTCTCATCGCGTTGTCCGCTATCTTCTTCAATTCATTCCATCTGTCATTGCTCACCCAACTTCTGTACTGCTTCAATTGTTCTAGCGAAGTCGATGCCTCCGCTGGTACCGCAGATAAAAAGTTATTGGGCTAAAGGTATTCTTATTAATATGTTGCCAATCAAGACTTCGACAACTCTTTGTAGAGGGTAGTTAATGGGTGAAACCTACGAATTTATCTACAAGGATATTCAGATTTCGCTTTAGAAAAGTTGGTTCTAAAACCCTAGATTTATAAGTAGGTACTTAACTATTTGTATTATGTTTAAGACACTGTAGCTGTCATCAATGAGCCAATAATGCTTCATCAGATACCTGTTATTGACACCTGTTTAACAGGTTAATAAGAATGATGTGGGCGTTGATTGTGGCCAGTAAAAAACAGCGTATTATGACGAGTAATGTATAGCCGTACCGTAGCCAGCAAGTTGTGAGTCTCATAGAGAAACTTATTCACCTTCCTACGTGATAAATAGCCGTTACGATGTGAACCAACAAACCTGGTGCATGCTCTGACTTAGAGAATGAAACTGCACTGGACGGTCGAAGCTCTTTCTTAACGACACTTTCCTTATGTAGCTTCGAGTCTGATGCACTCTCCTCCAGATCCATCGTTATAGCCATGAGCGTTGCTTGGCACTCAGCAGGTTCCTGCAACAGATGTCAAATTTCACCAACATTTTTTGTTTTAAATCATAGGGACGACTTTCCGCTACAGAGGTCGATTATGAACTGGTGGACCTCGAGGTTAAATATACACCAGATTACAGTAGTGCAATAACCTACTTTAATTTAACCTACTTCGGGGTTCCGTACTATCATCGAAGTTCCGCGCACGTCCCCGCCTGGTACTACGACAATGACGTCACAACTTAAGTACTCCTTTGCTAACCGTGTAGAATGTATGCGGAAATTAATAAACCAAAATTACTCATACCCAGGGTAATCTTGAATCCAGGTCGGGGATCAGAAAACTAGGTTAAAACGAACACAATAATGTTCGTAAAATGTGATTTTGATTACAGGGGTAATTTTGAAAACTGATAATTTATTACGACATCTCATCTATTCGGACGTGTGCCTATATCTGTTTATTCGACAGATATAATTGACAATTGAATTTGTCAAAAAAATATATCTAACAAAAGAGTTTGTTCCCCATTCAGTATTTCCATAAAAACAAAATATATTTTTTATGGAGTTCTTTAAAATCAGTAAATAACAACCATTGAAGAAAGTTGCAAAGCAATACAAGTATGTCTGGTACAAAACAATTATTTGTACCTGCCATCCTGCCAAAAATTACTTAAACTATACATTACCAAGTTTTATGGCAATTAAATATTTTATCTTTTGAATTTCCCGCTTAAGTTCTCCAATACAGATTAAGAAATTGTTTGCCTCTGAATATCTAAAATATCTATCTCCCAATAATGTCCGTAACTCGGTGTCGTGGAATCGTAGCTAGCTTCACATGTTTTAATTTATTACGTTGGCAGCCATGTTGGAGGCAGACGCATTTGACGTTAGGTTCAATTCCGCATGTTGTCAATACTGTTTGTGACATGAAAGCAAGATGGCGAGTTCATCTCCGGTTGATTGTCCGTTCCGTGTTACTTCAACATACATTTTAATGTCATCTTTTTAGAACTTTTGTTTCGTAATGAGCTAGCGATCTAAATATCCGTGAACAGATTAAAGACTAGTGTAAACGTGTTTTAACTGTAAAAATACGAGTTAACATTTAAACTCAGATGTGCATCTATCCCACCTGAGGAATGTTGGTTTTTTTCAGTGATTTGTGATTTGGTCAGGTGTTTTCGTTTTAGAATTAAAATTTTGTTCTTGCGCAGTGAGTGAAGTTACAGAGTTCAGATGTATTTGTGTCGTGGGGATGTTATATGTCGGGACTGTTTTCAATGTTGGGAAACAAAAGCGTAAACTATTTGTTTTGATAGATCGTGATAAAGTAAATTAGAAGGTCGGAGTGGTAAGCAGCTCCGGCCGGAGTGATGGCCTTCAGTGAGGTGAGTGTCTTGTAAATTACTTTAGTGATAGTGTCATTTTAAGTTTCACATGTTTGTTAAGCGTCAAAAATTGCTTGGCAAACTTTAAAACAGTCCTCGCAAATTTTGATAATATGTGCAAAGTATGCATGAAAATTATTCGTTCATATCTTGATGTTCGAAGGTCTAAGAGCTTAAAACCAAATTTATAATTTACTATCATATGCTATCAAACAATAAATATTTACTGTTAGCATTACCTTTACTTTGAATTCTGGCTTATTTATCCAGTGAAAATGATTGATATTCCATAATGTTGTAAGTTTTTTATGCTGTTGCCATGGTTTGCTGGGACAGTGTTATAAAGAATTAGCAGTATATAGAGTACATAATGAAAAAGACTCTGAATACCAGAGGTTATTATCAGAATGAAATCCTCACTGGAATGTTTTATCATTTCTGTGCTGATTATTATGAATATTCCTGATATGGCACTTGAATGATAAGAATCAATCCCAATACACAAACTTATGTTAGTTTTTGTCATTATATCTTTTTTTAGACAAAGATATAGTAATAATTAATATTCATATAATTTCTTTGTGGTTTTTTGGTTTATTAGTTTATGCTCTGTCAGTTGGAAGGTAATTATTACCACCAATGAATTTTAATTTATTTTGTGAATAATTTTCCAGTGAATAAGCAGTATATAAACAATGCAACTATTTGAAGGCTAATTTAATAATATTTTTGTAGAATGATGATTATTATACTGTAATTACTATTAAAGTATTAACTCCATTAGTGTTGCGTCACTGACAAAGCAAAACAGGTTTTAATTTCAGTTTTTTTTAATAAAATTAAGTTTAACTAATTGAGGCAAATTGAATGATAATGGCCTGACCTAGTTTATTATATTTTTAATGTCAGTAATTTAGATTTACTAAATGAATATGTCCTTAATCTTCAAACAAATTTTTCATGGTGCACTAGATTCAGAATAGTATATTACATCCATATGTTCTTATTACTATTTAAATGTCTATAACATTACAGATTAATAACTCATTTTAGCAAAATATTTTAATATCTGCATATACCATGAACATTTTTAAGGAATCAAATACAATATACAACAGTATTAAGTCGTTAGTCACCATGAGGGTAAATAATGCTGCATTTCTAATAATTTATTCTTCATTAAATATGTAATTTGTGCCTGCTTAAACTTAGTACACAACTCATAATTGCCTAATACTAACAATTTTATTAATAAACTCAAATAATCTTTCACTAATAATATCATCTATGCATTTGCTTTAAGATATCTCTGTTCCTAAGTTTACATTTTTATCGGAATGCTGCTGATATGATAGGTTTTTTTAAGTTTTATGTGATGGCTTACGTTACCCCTAAGAAGGCACAATGGACTTAGGTATTTGAAATAATTATGTCTCCGTACTGTATGTACTACTTAATGTCAAAATATTTTTTTTTGTTTCTTACTGCACATACAGTACCATGCTATAGTATAATTATTCGACATGAGTTGACTGATGTCTCCCCCATGTGTATGTATAAATAACTAAGTGTAGGTATGTTGATGGTGATCAACAATAATCAGAACTTGTATAAAATAGGATTACAATAGTTATAAATTTACCTCAGTGTGAGTCAGAGTTAAATTGTAGCATCAGCCATTTAAAGTGTAATGTAAATGATATGAAACGTCAGCAGTGTTTGTAACATGCTGCAGCCTGATATAACAACAGTTAGCATTTCACACGTTCTTATTACTTATTGTGGCTGCTCATAGTAGAGCTATTTAGCCTCAGGTTGGGTCCTCCGATGGATTGGCGGTAGGCGTTTCATAATTGTGTTTAGCGGTGGTTTCCCACGATGCGATTGTTATTCCGAGTCCGAGAGAGCGACGTGCGTGCGTGGAACTGGTGAGGCGCCCGACATCGCTGCGTGCGACTAGCTGTTACGTTTTCGTTGAGGTCAAAACGTACGTTTGACTTCGTAACGAGTTTGTAGAACGGAGACTGGTTGACCCCGCTGTTACTATGCCTGCCTTATTTATATGTCGATGTAGAAACGTGGCGGTGAAGGAATTTCTATTATCACGTTATTAAAGTTAGCAATCGCCTATCTACGTCATCATTTTTTCATCTAAATTTACACCTATTTTATCTATGTATTTAACTTGTAGGTATTATTATGTCATTATATTTATATTATCTTCTTATCTTAAGCTATGGTCTAAATGAGTTTAGACATTATCGCGTGTACCCATCGCTTATTAAGATGTAAGTTATAGCTTTATTAATGGCTGTTATTAATTGTACTAAGGTATTGCTCTAGTACGTATTTACAACATACGAATATGTAAATAAGTATAGGTAGTGGTGACAGTAACAGTACACGGTAAGAATTCACGGAAAACATGTTGAGGTCGGGGTGTGTGTAATATAACGGTATGCACTATGCAGGGGCCTTATCTATATGGGCCGTGGTTTCCTAGTAGGTCCCAGATTGCACCGTATGGCAGTGTGACCGTGGTATCACATAACCAACATGACGTAGCACACCAGGAGACCTGACTCGAAACAAACAAACAATGAATAACATTAACGTGTCCAGTTATATTGGATGCATCCAAAATACTCTTTGTGAGCGCACTCGCAATTGCTTTTAATGTTTATAGGTACTTGGCGGTACTCGGTTTAATGAAATTCCAAGTATTTTCAACCCGTAATTCACAGTCACCGCAAGAGTTACCTTGTATTTTACAAGTTCCAACAAACTTCACTTTATTTATGATAAATAAGGATCACAGTACCGACTTCGGAGTCGATATTGATATCGTATTTCATGAAAAGTCTCGGATACGTGTAGGGATCGAGATTAAAGTGCGGATTGAGTCCATAATTAAAATTGTGAGCGATGGTTGACAGAACAAAGAACCCTTAACTGGCGATCCTTCCACACTACGTGCCTCTACTGTATCGAAATGTACCTTTCCCGGGTTGATTAAAAAAGGAGAGGCGCTTTTAAAACATTGTCCTTTTCCCCGTTTATGGAGGCAGAGTTTTATTTTTCCTTTTTTAGTTTTTTTTCCAAACATTTTATAGGAGCATATGAAATTCTAACCAAATTATATACCTACCCCTGCGTAAGTCCTAGATATCTATGTAAGACTTAACTACTAGACTACGTAAGAATTTTTAGTTACTAGTCATATAAACTACTTAATTATGTAACTGTCGCAATGCTCATAATGTAATTCTTGATACGAACCTGAAGCGACCCCTATTTAAAAGTCAAATACTATATTTTAATTTTATAAAATATTCAAAGTGACCAAATTCATTATTCAAAATGGTGATCGACAGTTCAGTAGGGTTACGTGTTGTTTAAATTAGTATATAATGATTAGGTAAGTGATGTTTAATCGCTTAGTTAATACACAATTTATGTCATTAGCTTATGTCACTTTATTCGTCTTTCAACCATACGAGTTCGAGATTTGTTGAGATACTTAAAAAGTACACAAGGCTATGTTTTTAAAGTTAAACATCTAATCCAGAAAATAAACCGACACTCACACAGTTTCACTTTTCTCCTAATGGTGTTGTCTTACATGTTCGCTAGATGGCGCTAAGAATAGGTTTCTTTCTTAATAGAATACACGAGATAATGCTATAAAGTAAGTTAAGTAAGTATTCTATAATACTGATCCTATCGATCCTGATCCAGACATAATAACTTATGGTCGAAATGCGACCACGGAGCTGGTCCTTTGGTAGTCATTAATATACGCAATAACTTTCCTGTTGATAAGAAATATATTTCGTTTAAAGTTGTATTATCTGTATAAGTTTTTGTGAACCCTGTTTATTATGTTTTGAAATGAACTGATTTGATCTGGATATAAGGTAGCAATACTGGCAATCTTTTCATCTCAGCCAGGACCTTGTTTAGTGTTGACTACAAAACGTCTGCACCGTGAAATTTGTACATAAAAAGCCTATTGAACGTACCCGTTGGCAATCGCGTCGATTCGAGCGAATCTCAGTTAGTCGTGCGCGCTGGGTCAATGACCCGGACTTATCAACAATCAAAACTGTAGGGCCCTCCGGTAAACTCAGCGTATTTGCATAGAAGTGTGCTTCACCTCCGAAATATGTTTAGACATTCTAATGCTGTAAATAACACTTCGCATTGTTCGTTCTAACAACTGATTTGTAGGTGTCCGATAGCATAAATGGTGGTCTTTTATATTGGACATAAAATACCGTTCATTAAAAAATAAATTAGTAAATGATTGTGCAGTTAGGTAAATAGGTCAAGCATGGAACTACATTAAACCTAATTTGTTCTAACTTACAAACAAAAAGCAAAAATGTGACCGAGAAAACAACATATTAAAATGACTCTTCTGATTAGGGCGGTACCTCAGTTATCTCTGTAATAGTACGTCCATAAGGCCTAATACTATCATAAAGTTGCCGTGAAAAGTAAACTTAATGAAGTTGGATAATTTCCAAGGCAACGTACCTAGAGCTACATCTCAATGTTTGCCCTACTCTGTAAACACCTGCTTCTGCCAGACATTCCTCCCTTTGTTTGACTTTTCTGGATGTCGAGACCGTGTGTGAAGTTTCTTTGATCCTTCCTTATATTATTTATTCTCTAAACGAGTTTCAAGTGCGTTAGCCAACAATGAGATTCAAATTATAATTATTTTGTGAAAGGTAAATCATAACTTACATTTAGAATTTCGCGAAATAGACGACGACTTAATCTTTGCTCTAAACCTTCGTGAAAAATATGAGAGTTGAAAATTATGTCCTCGACCGCTTAATTGACTGGACAGCGGCGGGCCTAAGAAATTTCTTTTTAATTTAATTCGCAGTGTGATGGAAGGGTGGATTAAAATACCACTTGGTGCCTTATGTATAACAAGGTTTCTTAAAATTTTCTCTGTAAAAAATCTCTGCACTTGATGAAACTTACGAGGTATTAAGTAAACGGTCTTTCCTTTAAGTATGTTTTAGATTATGATCATACCATTATTATAGAGTTGAACTTGTTAAAGAGCGTACTGCGATAGATTAATCGATCCCATTTGATAGTACTTAGCGTATCAAAAAGTAAAGCATTAGAAAAAGGTAAGGTTTCGTAAGTAATATTGAACTTTTGCTATCGATTACGTTTGGTAACTGTCCGTGAAGGGATTTACGGCGTAATAAAGTTCACCTCCGACCTCGGTTCGTGATTCATGTGAACTATCCGCGCGGGTGAAAGGGGTACCGCTGTCGACGGCATTCGCTACCATGTTACTGTTACCATTCATGCTCTACGACAGACCTATTACTTGAAATTGTCACAAATCAACATTTATACGTGGTATTGTAGGTAATAATAATGGTGATTTCATTTTAGTACAGGCACACTGCAGTACAAATTTACAGTTGTATATTCGTAAACTCGCAATACAACAGTTATTTCTGCGCTGTTTGAAATTGCCAATATATGGTCCTAGCTGTATTTAGGTACATACTTGTTAAGAGAGATGAAAGACAATAAGATAAAAGGTAAAAAAGATATATGGAAGCATGTTACGACGTAATATTCGTCCTATAACAAATGTCCCCACTCGCCCTACTTACCGACAATTTAACTAGTCAGCACTTTATTATGAATTACCGCGGGATAAATATAGTTTGCGACGGGGCACAAACTGGGGTCCGTCATGGCCGTTATGATACTTGCTTGTCCATAGATCGCTACTTCGAGCAAAACTGCAGAAGGTCGCTTGAAGGGCAGTTATTCCATATTCGCATTGTAAGGAATGATGGATTTATACATAATTCATAATGAAGACAGTCATGAAATGACAACATCATAATTAACATGATAACAATATTATGCAATCTAAGTAATGTGTGATGCGAAGAAACTAAAACATATTGGTTCAGGAAGAACCAAATAAGAAAATTTAATAAAGTCGTACTCCGGACTTTTATGTAATTTGGCTTCATACGTTCACATTGATATGTCGAACATGAATCTTGAAATTATAGTGTCCTTGTTTAAATTATAGATAAGCAATGTAAATATAATTGAAATATTTCATCGGTTTAAGGAGACTACGTGAAAACAAATTATAAAGCTTTAAAAGGTTTGGAATTGTTAAAACGTTTTCTATAACCTGAAGATTTAAAGCAACACAGTGATAAAAAGCTGTATGCTGTTCCGTTATCATCGAATATGCAGCGGGTTCATCAGCTAATGTAATTTATTCCATTTTAATTACTGGATATTTATAACATTTTCCTCTTGTTGTTTATGCCAATGTTCTGTTACAAATACCTAGTCAGTTTTACAGATTTTTATAACGACAACGTACCACCTATTGTTCGATACGCTAATACAAATGCAAATCATTTGGTAATTAGTCATTCGGCGTTTCAAATATGCTTTATAATACGACAGATTTTTTGCATCGACCCACACGTTTTGATGTTGCCTAACCGCATTCACTTTTGCGGCACCATGCAGTAACTGGGTCAGCAAATGTTAGCGTAAAATTGTATCAAGATCCAAGCAACTAGGTATTCGGCTCGAGGCGGTCGAAATGCAACAGTTTTGTCAGCCGTATTAGATTCTCTTATATCGTAAATAAATAGGCGTGAAGGAATGTGTTGCGTTACTTGTACGAAAGCCACATAATTATAACTGTTACGTTGCGAGCCGTTTGCAATATTTTATGAACATTCCGGTTTTTGCTCGTCCGTGCATACGAATCCATAAATTTTATATTAGTTTTAAATTTAACGCGTTGCCGGTATTGCATGTTTATTTTATTTTATGTATATGGTTATGTCCGGCTACATAAAACTCGATAAACGCAATCTTGTAGTTACATCTACAAGGGGTTTGAAAGAAGAAATTTAAAAGTACCTAATTTAGATTTTTACCTAACACAATCCCAACATGCCACGTTCACAATAAGTCTTTTGAATCCGGAAATACAAGTTCTTAAATTTGCTTTCCTTAGAAATTACAGGCGTGAGCGTGGAAAGAAATGGCGTACGGCTACAGACTTTGCTAGCATCGATGTCTGAGCTTGGAAGATTTCCGTTTGGGAAGGCCTTGATGAATCGCAGCTATGTCAAGTCACTCGAACCCCGATCGCGGAATCTCGGCGCAATGTACGGAGGCTCTAAGAAATGCCAGTCATCGAGGCGAGGCGGTATCGACGTTCCGCTTAAATATTCATATGCGACCGAGGCCGGCGCATCAATATTAATAACTTACCACGGCGATAGAAAAGAGCTTCTTTCCTAGCAAATCGCAGATTCTATTTCACGTAGCAACCAGTCTTAAGCCTGCTTTATTACCTGATAATTAATCGTCCAGATATTTTTCTTTTTAATGTAGATAAAATTAAATTTAAATTTTTCTTGTCTTTTTTGGTGCAGTTAATAATTCGTAAAAATTATACTTATTGAACAGTATACTGAAATGGTGTTGCCTAATTTTAAATAGATTAAATATGTTTTTACAATTTCATGGTTAGGTCAGAGTGTGTTAAATAAGGAATATTTCATTAAACAGAAAAGTGTTCGGCAAACATTTAAAATTCCGTGCGTATCTTCGTTTATTATGCAAACTAAGTGCCTTCGTGATTTGGCTTTGATTAGTCTCCAATTTCCTTTACATTTCCCAGAAAGGATTCTCATTTCCTCAGCATTTTCCGAATCCTTTTCTAGCTGTGTTAAAGGAAGTTTATTTTGTTTTATAATAGACAATTGCCGTGATTTGATAACACGATGCATTATGTAATTCTGTGACATCATCTACGGAACAATGAAGAAATTGGCTTAACGTAACGTGATGATGATGCAAGTGTTCAAAGATATATTATAATAATAACAATGCTATCTGTTCGGTACGAGCTCATTGTAAGAATAAGATGGTGTTTAATAACAAGATGCGACACCGCGATCTTGTAACGTTACCTATCAAGTTTGGATTACGTTACGTGGCTTCATTGTCATCGTTCATCGGTTTAGTAACGTTCTACTGGTGGGTGGTGATTATACATAATCGGATAACTAATTCAGCGACCATGTACCAAAATCCGGATTGAAAGTGGTGGTCTACTTAAGAACAGTATGAAGTTGGTGATGAATTGATGATCCTGCCTGTTGACAACGGACCTCAGGTGGGCTACTAGTCTGAAGCAGTCATTTATATAAGTTGGTTCGCAAGTTATCCATATTGTGTGTGAGATTTTTAGAGTTTAATTATTTTTGAATTGCCAACAACTGAAGCCCATATACTTATAGGTATGTTATAAGATCAGTGTCAAGTTCAATCGGCGATACTTCGACAACATTTGTTCGCAATTTGTGTCCAAAATCGCAAGAGATATATCGGTATGTACGTGACCAGAGTCAACAGAGGTCACAAAATGTCAAGCAAATCTTTCGTAACACTTACATCGCGGCACATAATTTTTAAGGTGGAGTGTTTTAGACTTTGGTCCAGTTGATCGTGACTGGTTATCGGAGTTCTTGGTCCTTTCTTAAGGATACAATTGTTTGCTTGTATTGAAGATAGAAGCCACATATGATTTTATTCCTATTGCAAAGGTGCGAGTAGATACGTGCTATTTGTAACCTATATTTAAACCTTAAATAATAAACCTGTCTGTGGTTTAATTCTGGAAGCTGCTCCTACAAATGAAACGCAATTTTTTTAAGCAGTTATTACAACTGTGTTATCATTGTGTCTAACTACTGAAGGTATCAATGATATTTATTTTACCATCGACCACTGATTGCTTTTATTTTCATTAGCTAAAACTGTGTTGCTTTGATTTATTACAAGTTAATCATAACTAAAATGCTATTAAAGCGATACTCAATCACAATATAGTTCATCTAAAGTCATTTATCTTCGTGTTATAGCAGTTTTTGTATCGCGTTTCTTGCATCAATAGAGGGACAGGTTCTCCTAGTTTAATAAGAAGTTGCCTCGAGCGTATTTAAACTTGAAAATCCAGTAAAAACTAAAATTACGTACACCGTTACAAGTTTTCTCATTTTCTTAACTATCATTCCGTAGGGTTGTCTTTGAAAAGAAACATTTTGAGGTTTAACCATAATATCATAGTTTTTGTAGCAATAATGGATGGGTTTGAAAACCTGACTTTGAGTCTTTCAATAATAATTAGTAACTAGAGTCAGCTTAATAATATATAATATGCAGAGTTGTGAGTAATATCTGTTATCCTATTGAAAATACCTAGTGTAAAAATATTTGTAACGTAGGTACCTACAAAAGTAGAGTACATAATCGTCGCGCTATACTTCATACCTACATCGTTACTCTAAAATGTATTCTTCATTGAATAAACATGGCACATTCTGCGCAGTGTTTTTATTGTTTCATCATTACGTTATCGGCCGTTATCTCAGTCCAGATTGTTCTCAAATCTGTTTTCTTTCGAGATAATATCCCGGTGCCTCGAGCGTTTTACGTCTTTATGTGGGTTGATGAAAGAGTTTTAAAGGTTTTATGAAAATATTTTTAAGCACTGAATAAATGTTTACGTTTCTTTATGAAAACGCTTGACCTTTAAAATTTGATACAGAATACGATTAGATTAGAATTTCGTTTGGATGATTTCAAATTTTAAACTTTATAAAGATGCGCCGAATAGCGATTTCATATCTAAAAGGTCTTTGTATGTTTTTCAAATTACGCTTGCATAACGCTAACCTTTCGCAGCAATAACACTATCGTTATACTGTACCTCTTTGTTTGTGACTGATAATAATTCAAAAGTAAACGCCCCCATCTTGTTATCAATCATGTCCTGCTTTGAGACGTCACTTGTTAAGAGGCTTGGCCTTGATAAATTGATTTAATAAGCGGGTCTAATTTGGAGTATGTGAATATTATTACAATTAATTTTAGTAATTAAGTGCACCTGTTATTACTCTTTATCTAAGAAAATTTTATAATTACAATGAAACAAATGTGCAAATTAAAATTAGTCTTGATAGATTGAACACAAGTGTATTTGTGTATTTAATTTTATGCAAGCATTTTCTTATTAATTATTCAAATTGCTTACATGTTAGCAACACAGGGTTTATTCATCCTTAGAGCCCTTGTACATGGCACGTTTTCTTGACCGTACGGCGTGTTTGCCGTGCGGTAGAAAAAACGTACGAGCATGTACATAGCCCGGCAAAGTTACCGGTCGAGACAATATTTATTTATATTCATCTCAGTTAAAACTTAAACAGACGGTCACGAAACCGTGAAAACGTCCGGCGTCGTCGACACACTCACGAACATTGCCATACAACACTGGTACAAATCTCGCCGTGCGTAGACACGGCGCGCCGAGGGGGACGCACGGTGCACACGGCGGCGCCGCCGTGCCGTAACTCTGCCGCGTCCGTGTACAAGCTCTCATAGCAATCCATACAATACTGACGACCGCGCCTACGCACGGCGAATTCACCGTGGATTTTTACGCCGAAAAGACGTGTGTGTACAAGAGGCCTTAATGTAACCATTGTTTTCCGCAATGCCTTATAATCTGTAGTTGTAAGATTTAGGCCACAAAACTTTAATATGCAAATTAGGCTCGTCTTCTTGTTGTCTGTACGTCACATCGCAGTCACACCGATCTATTGCGTGCCAAGTTGAATGAGAAAATTTTCGTGCACGTCGGTGCTAAATATTTCGTCACATTATCTCTTGTGGGCGGACAGCTTCATATTCCTTGTATGTAATATGCATTAGTTATCCGCCAACTGGTTGTAAATTCATGCTAATTGCGCGGGCAGCGTGTAGAATAGTGTCGCAATGACCTTGAGTAACGACTTATGGTGTTTGTTTAGCATCTAGTGCCAATAACTTGCTATCGTCGTGAGCAGAGACATCTATGCAATGTTATTCGCACGACAAACGTCGCGTTCCAATACGTACTCTCTCTACACGTTACTTCATTTGTTCTTGATTGATTAGCTACATGATCTTGTAGGATTCGCTGAGACTGTACATTCCATTTCGAATTGTATTTTTTGTTTGTAGCTTTTTATAAGTTCAGTTCATTGTATAGGTAGTTGTTGCTCACATTTTGTTTCGCCTTGGTGTTGCTTTCTCAATAAATTCAGTTTCGTTTATATTACCAATAAGTAGGTTAGATCGTTTTGATGTTTTTTCATATGATTTTTGCTACTTAAGTACATCTTATTTTTAACAGTTAATGGTATTTAAGAAGAGTGCCTCAAATTATAACTTGGAAAAAATCACCTATATAATTAATCCTGATACTAAAGTTAACAGTTTCTCTTAATTTGAAGAGGTTTGACAAGTATTATCCAACGATAACGACTGTTAAATCACCGGTAACAACTTGGTTTCTTACAATATTGTTTGATATTGCGTGATCGGTATACTCGGCACTTTCCCAAATTACGTTCAGCAAACTAACAACACGTCTTCGCGGGGCAGTATTTCACCAGCTACCGGGGACGCTAAGAAATTAATGTTACGGTCTGTTAATCACTTGGCAACAATTTAAGATATTACGTCATATTATTTATTAGCGATGCGGTAACTTTGAGCGGTATTCAATCATTTCTATTAAGTGTACAAAACAGGTGTGTGAGTGATATTTGTACCTTATACAATACATTGTGACTCGTATTCAAACTTGAAGGAGTCGACTTTCGGCACCGTTTGAATATTAATACTAACACGTACGAGTTTGAGATTTCGTACATTCCAATTTTGAGCAGAGGGCCGGTCCTCTAGTTTGCTAAAATACCTAATTACTTATGCTTTGTTTTAGAAAGTTCACCTTAACATAGGTACACAAAACGTTCCTTTTCAAGACGCGTTGTCATTTTATAGTTTTATCCATAAGACCTATATGTGTATTTTATAGCATCTAGAGCATAGTCTAGACCTCTAGACTATACATTACCAGACGGGCGTCCATTATAGATGCGAAAGAGACGACAGCCTGTGCATCAAATATTTAAATATTTTAATTAAAGATCTAGACGAGACGGTGTATACTTTATTTTTTTACTTAATATTTTTTTAATCTTTCATAGTAAGATGGTTTATGATGTCGATGAAGTTAAGACAGTTTAGGATTTCATACGTCTTTCAGATCTGACCACAGTTCTATTTCCCTTGAAATATTTGGTGGGTGTATTCCAGAGTTTAAGAAATCGATAAAATCAACTAGCATTAGGTATTGTAAACATGCGAACTCTTACATTTAAAAATTACATAACGATTTCATTTTATTAACTAAACTAAGATAAATAAATTATTCTCAAACATTCCATTAAATCTTTTACTGTGTAATTATTTTAATGTAGGTAAGTAAGTTGAAGCTGGAAACTTAGCATCCATTTATTTATCCTTCGCACCCTTTGTCTTGATCGTCGTTAATGAATCAGCTTTGTTAATTATCCAAAAGATTTATTAATCAAAGTTTAAGCATTCCTTCTCCAGGAGATGTAACGAAGAACTTGGAATACTAAAAAGAAGGATATAAATTGCTTTTAACAAATTAATCACAGATAAGTAATAAGCTAACTTAACTAATAAGACTAATGAGTTTTCACAAAATTCTATGAGAGATTTCTACCAAAAAGAGTTCGGATTTTGTACCACTTTTTTTATTTAGTTGAATATTTGATAAGAAAATTGCGAGTTGCGTTACTCTTAAAAAAATATGTATTTAAATGATATAGAATACGATAATAATAAGTTATGTGAAGGAAAAACATAAAAACACTGCTTTTATGCGGTATCAATATCCACATTATTTATCCATTTCGGCTTAATCTCCAGATTCACAGAAATAGCATTATCTACAAACAAGATATTGTGAGATAGCAGTAGACATAATAATGTAATAAAAATAAAAACTTTACCAAAATCGTGAAGGGCGGTGAGGAGTTGACAGCAATGACCGCCCATTTAGTAATTAAATTGTAAAGGGATTAAAGGGGATGAAAATTTTGAAGAGATTGTGGCGCTTCAAAAGGAGCCTTTAACATTTAAATTGTAGACGACATTGCATTGTAATTACAGACTTAAAAGTTTGCGAGTTTAAAGGACCTTGAACCTGAAATTTTAAACAATAACTAAAGTATTTGGCGTCGAATAAATGCACATATAAGACAGTAATTAAAAAAATAAGCTGCTATACTAATATTTAAACAATCTAAATTACAATTTTCAAAATAGATATTTTTCGTCTTGATTACATAATTATAATACGTAAACGGAAAGGGTAAATTATTTAGTTGTGTGGTTTTCATTTAGATAATTTTGGTAGACGTTGATTTCTCCACGATTTATGCGTTACCCGTAATTTTCAGAAAGGATCTGTCGAAAATAGAAATATAATAACGTGTATTGAATGAAAAAAATATACATGAAGTAAATCAACACCTATTCTTAACAATTCAATCCGGCTTTCCCCACATAACGTAACGAGATCTATGCACTTTCATAGGTGGTAAGCCACAATACAATAAGCCATGCAACACTGTTCCACTGACTTTATTTATTTAATCTTTTTTGAATTCTTATACTTGAATAACCTTTCAGAAGACTCCAACATTTAATGTGAAGTGACTTTATTAAACAAAAAAGTATTCTATTAGAGTTGTGCTACTAAGATTGATGGGAGGGAATTTGTTAAAATGCTCTAAAAGACTTTTAATCGTTTCATAGGTATTGGCCACGGTATTTGCTGTGGAAGGTTACCTTTTAGAAACAGATAAACAGAGGCTCAATGATAGATTGTAGTAAATTAGTCTAAGGAAAAAAAATAATACATTCAAAACATTGAAATTCATCATTCGACTACATCCATATTCCAGGGCAAAAACCCTTGCCATAGGGGATTTCGATTAAATAGTCCCACTTCCTGCGGATAGCCGCCAATCCCTGGTGACTGCTTGATCGACGTCCCCCATTAATAAACAGCCAGGTAGTAGCTCCATCCGACGACACTGGATAACGGGACTTGACAACACACTGCACTCTTTATATGCACAATCGACGTGATTATCTATGTGTCGTATTTAAAGTTGGTTTTCGTATGCCAGTTGTTGCATCTACACGGAATATAATAGGTTAAATAATATTTTTTTCGAATACAATTATGTATTTTTTTTTGTAGCATGTAGAAAAATCTGTACGTACCTACCTACAGTGTTACAGATTTTTTACTTAAGTTAATTATTGTTTTTATCAATAGAGAAATCTGCTTAGTAAAATGTAATCATGAAAACTGAGCGTTAATAACATTACAAATTAAACTACCAGTTAGAGATTAAAAAATTTCAAGAACAACAATATTGGTCCTTATAATAATTTTATTATCGTAACTTGCACGGTGATGTATAATTTAATTTATTTACCAAAAAACACTTTTAAGGGTTTCAAAAGTCGATAGTCAGATTAAAGTATTTTCTGAGTTGAAAAACCTTTTGTACAGTATTCGGCACGTAGGGACCGTCTGGTTCATTCCACTTGTCTCGCTTTCGACTTTGTTCAAAACTTTTGTGAAACAATATAAACGTAGATTCACTATTATTTGAACGCGCCGGCCTCGGCCATCGATTTTCTCTATCTTCATCGCGCGTCAGGTGAAAATAGCTCTTTTTGGACCATTGGCGCTGCACTCGCCTCACACCAGCCCATTCACATTGAATAATCGAGTGCTCTTAAATAAGACTTCGATGAAATGTGAACATTTTAATGGAAATTTCCTCTGCTATACGAGGTTGAGGGATTTGTACGGAATTTAATTTTCTCGGCAATAGTAAATACGTATCAGGATGGTGGAAGATTAACATAGCCAGATTACGAATTTTTAAAGCAGGTACTAGTTTTAATGAGACTTAAGACTATTCAATTATTCTGAAAACCTAGTTGACCTAGATGTTTTAAATAATGTTGAGCAAAAACGTGTTTTCTCGGAATTCGCGTTTCTTTCTCTGAATATTATTAATGTTGTTTAAGCTTAACAAGACTCTATCGAAAAATTTATGTAAAATTGTAAAATGATACATCAGATAAAATTGTTATAGGTTCTATGCCACAGCACACATTTGTAAACGTCACTGGATTCATATTATGTGCATTTATTTGACTACTACAACTTATGGTACATTGTGGTGATGGCCATCTCATTTTGAACGCAAATCGGATTCAGCGTGTCATAAATCACCGTTACGAAACGCATTTCGACAAGATCTGTTATAACTCATAACATAAAAAGAAGATTGAGCTTTCTAAAATGATGTACGTCGAAATGATACGTTGTTTCTTCTATTTTGATTACTTTAACGCAGCAATAACGCTTTGTTTGTTAATGTTTGATTTCGACGTTTAAACGGTATTTTTATTGTGTTATAAACTTTGTTACGGTGAGAATACTTTTAATTTAACGTCTATAAAAGGTTTTACAGTGAGTAAAAGTTTTATTGTTTTTATTTCATTTACGTCCTGTAACTTTTTGCCAAGGTATGTTCTTGTAGTGACAAATAAAATATATAATACCTGTCGTAATTTTATTCTGGAGGAAAAAGTCTTTTACTGGGTTAATGGGTTTAGACACCGAAGAAAACATCGGTACTTAATTTACCTTAACTTCATCTTGAAAATAAATAAAAAGAGAAGTTAATGTCTTCAAAATTAACGGCTCTATTGAATTAGCTTTTTCCGGTATATTTATATCAAGCCTATTATTCATTTGATCCGTGAATTACGTATCCATTTATTAAATAATCTGTCGTGCCTAAATTAACTTTATAGAAAAGCGGAATTTCAAGTGGCTTTTAGTAATGGCTTGGGAATTCTGTCGCCAAAATTAAACTTCATTCATTATGGGATTTGGTGTTACTTTTGTTTTGATTTCTTAGCGTTAATAATTTTTTTTTAATAATTATAAAGTCCAATAAATTCCCAATTTGATTAAGATGAGCGCAACATAGCTTTCTCTTTTACTCTCCAACAAAAGCAACAACAACAACAGCAACAACAACATTCGTCGTTGCTCAAAATTTATCATTAATGACAGTTTTGTTTATCCATCAATAGAGGACGTAGCGACTGTCAGTGCGTTGTTCGTTGTCGGTCGGATATTGCTCTCGTATGGCTTCGTCGTGGTGTTTAATGCGTTTCCGATGTGACGCAAATTGGACGTGGTGTTCCGTTTTGTTACAGCGCAATTCCGTTCTTGTGCCGGAACAACAGATGCTGGACAGCTGTGGCACCATACGTGATCCTGTGTGGTTTTTGTTTCGTCAATGCTAATTGCACGAAAACTTTCGGCGAAAAAAAATGTATGTACATTGCGCAGGATTCCGGGACTTTTCATATTAGACTGACCATGAGTGATACTGTGAGTAACTCGTATTAGACTAGCAGGTGTAATCTGTCCACGAATAAATAAATCTATTTCAGTTTAATTACAGATTTTCATTGCGCCATATTTCTCAGCACAATGCATTCAGATTGTAAATTAATGGAATACCACCTCCTTTATCTAAGCTAAGCGAACAATGAAACTCGAATTGTGGTGATAAATTCTGAAACCAATGCGTTTCAACTCGATTTATGTTCCGAATATTCCTAACGTTAGTTAGAAGTTGGAACTGTACTGTTAACTACGATGTGCGAGGTCTAGTAACTGTGTACAGGAGTTACGCGTGTAGGAGTTTATGACTGTATAGGTGCATTTAAATAATTGCGTATTATGATAATTATGACTCGTAATACGATAATCATGCGAGGGTTGTATTCATTTACGATTTCCCCTTATAAGGTATTTGTAAAATGACTTACACCACTTCAAAGGATGAAGTATTTGTATCCTTGTAAATTGAATTGAAGTAGTAGATGATGAATTTGTTTGTATTGTTTTCTTATCATATCTTATCGTAATCGTTAGATGTAGCATATGGAATAACGTTGTACAAATTTTTTTCTTCGATCAACTTTGGTGTTCGGCTAGGCTAGGAGAAATTACTTTTAAGAAATCACAACACATTTAAAATAAAAATGTGCGAACAACTTTGCGTGTTGTTCGAAATTTCCAATCAATGTTGCGAAGCCATCATTTTTCACTTTCTCATCATCGAATCCATTTTACAAGTCAAGTTGAAAAACCTTGAACTATTTGAATTTATTGTTAAAAATTTTGAATCAAGTTTTTACTTATTTTTTGCTTGCGATTTCTTTGTAATTTCACTGAAAAACGAAGTAGTTACAACACGAGGCGGATATTCCTGTTTTTTTATTTTCGTTTTGTTAAATGTTCAATTACTAAATTGTTTTCGTGTGTCCTTAGACCATCGTTGCATCCTTTCTTAACACGCATTGTATTCCTACGTACGAATAAAATTTTAGTCACGCGTAGGCATTGCTGTCTGTCGGTCGGATGGCTCGTTTGTTGCTATTATTTATATTTATAAATTAATAAATTATTAAAAATCGATTGTACCAGTGAGTGCATGTGCAAATTTTATCTGTGAAATTTCTTTGTTATCAGTATGATAAGCGATCAAGTCTAATCATGCTTGGACGTTATTAAATAGCTGTAACAGTTGTTGGTGTTACATATGTTTGGTAATAAAATATATATCACTGTATTCCTGGACGCAGATACTAAGTGCACCTGTTGATCGCATTGGAGTTCGCATCGATAATGTCGAGCTACATCAAGTTATATTCGACGTACTCGCTGAATGTGTATAGATCTGTGGTGTTCGCTGGGCCAACCAACTCTAACAAATTGTTTACAATCCACTTCTATCACTATTGCTTCAACAAGTATGATACAGACCACAAAAGGACCTAACGGGCCGTTAACCATATAATGTATGTGGGCCGCGTTGCCCAATGTCGCACGGCTATGGCAATGCGTAGCTGCGACGTGTACTGGTATGGAATCGTAGTCCACAGGGGTCGGTATTCAGTGCACGGCTCCGCGGGCGGTGACTCCTCGGGACGGTCCACCCCGCTGCCGTTGCCTCCGCACTCCGCAACTTGAATACTAATGCCACCTATTGTGCCTCCAACTCAGATGTTCGCCGGCGCGGCTCAAGGAAAGTGTTGTAACGCCTTTGTCTTGTTGACTTTCGCGCTCGCTAACTGGAACGCTCTCTCAACAAATCGGCTACAGGATTCCCAATGGTATTCCTGCTGGGTCTTTCGAAGGCTATTGATAATTTAATGTATGTATATGAGTTCACTCCGGTGTCCTAAAGAGACGTTTAAGACACAAAAGAGCTTACTATTGTTTAGTGGAGCTTTGTGTTTTTAAATAAAGTACAATAGCGTACCTGCAAACTATCATTACTTTCGCTCTCTTGTACGCTCGGCTCTTTATCACGCTCAAATGGGGTGATAGCCCAGTTTCATTGAGCAACATAAATGCCATTATGCCCGGGTACCAGTGCAGGTTACGTTCGCATTTGCATAAATTGTAGATCGTCGACGATGACCAACCGGGTAAGCAGAGCGGCCTAGTAGTTAGAAATGAATATGCACCGTTCGTGCGCAAGTTTCGCCGAGCTGCGCCAAAGCAGCTGGTGCTTGCTGCACGGTCCGCTGACGCCGCTCACCGCGCCCCCCGCGCGCTTTCCTCACACCCGCGCTCCCTTGCGAAAAATCATAATGCAATTGCCAGGACGGCCGATGTGGAACGGTTTACGACCACGGCCAGCACGCAACCAGTCTACAGTCAAATGCGTTCAAACTCACACGCCGTCCATCATTATGGATTAGTCGTGTCGGGACAGATTTCTCTCGTGCTCGCCGGAGTGGAAACAGTGGTGTAGTGGTTGTTTAAGTTACCATTGGATTCTTATATTCAGTGATGTGAACTTTAATATTAAACCACCGTCGTGGTCTGCACATTTCACGCTACGGCTTCTAAAACTTGTGCACGATGACTGTTTTTCATTGAAAACTTTCGGAGTAGTCAGGTCGCCTTTTCAATTCGGTTGAATAGTAAAATCACGTTCGATTTTGGTCCGGTTTCAGTGACCGAATTTATAGTAATCCAATGTTTATGGATATGTAAATTACTCATGAATCCATTTAGTGTCCCTTTTCGTCGAAACAATTGTCTATCAAATGCGAATTAATTCTTTGCACGTCCCTCTTGCGTCCGGTGGTGCTTGCTTAGCGAGTGCTTATGTTTGCAATCGGTCTTTCTGCCGTGAACGGTCGTACGAATCACTCGTCATAGACCAGTAACTTGCGTTATCATTGATATATAAATAAATAGCAATGATCGGGTAATTATCATTTTATAATTTGATAAGCTCCGCGTAACGGAATGTCGATCGGTGTCAGTGTGCGATTGTTGTCGGTGTGATGAGGTGAACTGTGTTTTATGGTGTTCGTGAGTGATCAAGTGATAAGATGTGGGGTGCTGCTGTGTCGAATCCGCCGCACTATCACTATGTCCAAGGGCCTGGCGGGCCTATGCCGCAGCGAGGTCCCGCTGGCCCTATACTATCGGGGCCTGCGTCGAGGCACCTCAGACCGCAGTCCTCGTATTCCCTACCTCACGGCAGTAATGGTCCTGGTCGCTGGGGCTGGAACGGCAGCCACGCATCTTCGTTTGATCGAAGGCAGTTGAAAGTGCCCCCGCAACCAGTGCGACCTGCGCCTGTTCGGCCTTCACATGCCAAAAATACAGCAACATATGTAAGTTGATTCTATTAGGGAGTAAAATTTAGGTATAAAAGTACATAATGTACAAAAATTTTATGTATACCTTTGCAAGGACGTTTGTCGTTGCTCAGATGTTGCGAAATATGAGTGATCTTATCATCACTTGAAAGACATCAGTCAAGTGTCTATTTTCGGATTTCACGCATCGAAACGACTAGTACCTAGATTATTGCGATGCACTCGTTTTGTTCATATCTATGTGCGTGTGTCGCTCGACGGATTTTTATTATGTAGTACACAGTTATTTTATTTCCTTGTCTCTTGCAATACGTGTCGGATGTCGACTGCGCACGCGTCACCCGACACGATGCTGCGTTTCTCTAGCAATACGACTGACCTGACTCGTGGAATACTGTCGGCCATGCTATCGTGTTAATCTCAAATGTCGGAAAAAATTATTTACAAAAAAAGCATTTCGAAAGTTCCTTGCAGCTTAGTTTGCATTTTTGAAATTAATTCATATAATTATGTATGTGACCAAGAGAAATGTTATCAGTACTTAGTTATTTTTTTAAATAAAGACATTTCTGTCTCTCTTTATAGCATACAGTAGTACGACGATGAAATAAAAATTAATGAACATTTTTCCAGAAGAAGCAATTGTTATCAACATTTTAGTTTCCGTTATTGCTTACCAAATTATTTTATCAACAAACCACTTAAATATCAATACATCAAATCGATAAACAGTATCAGCGAAAATATCCTACTACCTACAATAGATATTTTCACATTGTGATTACCAAATCACGATTGTTGCATGACAAAAACAATAAAAACATAATGACTGGTTCACTTTCATTGGACATTGGTACGGACTTTGGACTTGATCCGAGACAGTCGTGACCAGTATTCACTGCGTCCGGAAATCGTCTATTAAAATGCCGTTTTAACGTAGTTCGCCATATTTCATCACGTAATTTATCTAATCCTGACTTATCCGCTCTGCAAGATATAACTGGTTCTGATTTCCAATGCTAGGATCTCGCGTAAAAGCGACTGCTTTGTGGCTTTAGATTACGCACCTAATTATATTGCCGTAATAATTACGCACCTGCCACTCCGTGCGTCTACTACTATTATATCTTTTGCCGACGCGACGGTTTTCTTTATCAGGTTTAGGGTCTTAGGGTACATACATGCATCTTCAACTATAATACGAGCACCGTACGACGAAACACCAAGTAACCTTGGTCAACCAGGTTTTAGGGTCTACGTAACTACGTCTGTCATTACGGCATGCGAGCACCTTAGTAGTACCGTTGTTGATCTAGATTAAAATAATAGACCTCTTTGGTAATGCTTCCGTTTGCTGTTGAATTGTAATGAAATTTGGCAATGAAACGTGGGAAAGGATATTGCTTATTTGTAAGAAGAAAGGGTTGATTGTGATACGTTTAATTTTAGATTTATATTCTACGTGTAGTAAAACTGATATCACCAAAAACTGATGCATTAATGGCTACCAAAGTATTGCTACGAAAGACGGAAGCAATGTAGGTACTTGTGACATGATCTATTATCAAGAGAATACGCAGGAAATTATAATGTCCTCCTTTTAGAAGCAGTTTAAAAAGTTTAAGAATAATATTAATTACAAATTTTGCTGTAAGTAATATTAAACCAAATTTACCTTTCAACTGGGGGTTTACCCTATAAAAGGATACTTAGATATGACCGTTTATGAGTCAGTAAAGTTTTATTGGATCCTGACGTCTTAATATTTATCATCCATTGATTTAGATACCCTCCTGATACGGCCAGTATCAAAATGGAATAATAATATAATTATTTTGTTCGATAATAGGCACCATAATCGGTTAAAATAATTCCATCTTATCTAAGTTATTTTAATTTTTGTGATAAAACATTGAATATCATACATTTTAAAATAAAATATGCGTGAGACCTTGTTTGCTTCTTAACATGTATGTCTAGTTGTTGTAATATGAGGTAATTTATGTACAGTAAATTTTTTTTTATTAAAACTATTATTTTTGCGTAAATTAATTACTTTCCTTTTACAGCATTTTATCCGCCTTTTCAGAAGTTAGATGTCACTAGGCATAAAGCGCTTTAATATCTGAGTAAAACTTTCCCTATAAATCTGATCGTTCAAGAGGTTTTTCTTGAGTGCTAAAAGGAAAGTTAAGGGTAGTAGAATTCGGAATTTCTGTTCTTGGACTTTGTAATTTATTGCGATTATTTCATTAGTTAACTAACTAACATACACGTGTTTTTCCTGTTAGCTAATTGTAATTAGGTTTTTATATGAGTTTCCTGTTCATTACTAGAACTTTAGTGGGGACTTGGTTGTCGTATTGTTTTACGAAAACATGTGTTTTAAATTAAAAACTTTTAATTAATAGTTGATATTGTTTCGCAGAGAAAATAATCCGATTACGGATATACCTACGGATATACAGTTTATACAGAAAAAATAAATTCCTGTTATTACAATTTTCCTCCATTTTTAAATTTTTTCCACATTTTAAAATTTTCCTAGATTTTCAGGAATATTCTGAAACGAAAATAAACCAAATTGGTCTCACTGTTCTTGGATTTTAGTCACACTTTCGTTAGACAATGTTCTTCTGTTTCTATCGAAATACTCTCAAATTGTTCAGAATGTACTGTGGGTGGGGAAGGGTCAACCACTTTTATTTTTATTGATATAGAAGTGAGATTGTTTAGGAGATAAGATACATTGACGGATCCTGAGAAAAGCTGTATTGAAATGACATCTACGTGTTATCAGTGATGGACGCTTGCGACAGTAGTTACACATCCATGATATATTTTTATGTGTCAATATTGTTGAAATGGTTTGATATATAGATATCTATTATTAAATATAGAAATTCAAAACTTACAATCTGACAACTAGGGAGCAAATGAGATGCTTTTACAACAAACGGTACCGTATTTGTAAAGTAGGTAATTTAATAGGTATTAGAACAATAAACATTAATACATACAGACGTAAATAAATACATATTATATACAAACATACCGATTAAAATCATATACTCTCCATAGTCAATGTAAAATATAGTAACGAAGCAAAGTTCTTCTATGTAAACATTAAAATTATTTCATTTATATTTCGACGTCGTATGGAACAACACATAGAATATTGTGAAGCGTCAGAGCTTTTGTATTTGTATTTAATTAAAAACGTTACACGAATTTCTCCCACAGTTAAATTACATCGAAACGTCGCTCCGCTGCTCAAATAATCTTTTTAGAGGTCTCGCCTGTAAATTGGCTGGGTTTTTTAAGCTCTTTCGTTTAAATTTTCCGTCCAAACTCAATAAACGGTTTTGTTCAGCCAGTTTCGTCGATGCATCCCCTTCGTGACCCTTTGAAGGTAGAGTTCTAAGAGGAATAATGATGTTACTCACCCTTCTCGTATACGATTAGGGCGAGTGTTCGCATTCGGTGATCTTAATAGCTTATAGGGAGGTTTGAAATTCAACTCGTTATAATGTATTATACAATACCTATTATCTGTTTGTTAATTAAATAGAAATGAATAGAACGAAACTCGTGTTCATTACGATACGAAAATCGCACATATTGTGTGAAAATTTAATTTGTAAATTTTCAGTAGGTACATGAAGGATTCGAATTTGGATCTCATTTTAACAATAATAATAACGTATTGTATGAGTATGAGATTTAACGTCTTTAAAGTTTACATTGAGAAGTGCGGAAAGTACAGTGAGTTTAATTTGTGTCACATACACATTTAATTTCTAATATAAAAAATCACCTACCATACCATACCATACGTTTACACAAAGATACAGCACTTGATTGACAAATCCGGTTTTAGGAACTCATTTGCATAACGCGACGTTATTATGCACTTATTCATTACATACATCCCTAATCACAACAAAATACAGACTATAGGAATGCGTTCTATTCTTTAAAATTTAAACTGCCCTACGATTACGAAACATTTATTTTTAAAGTCTGATCCGTTTTGGTAATTGTTTTTCCACTGCCTCCACGCGCAGACATTATTATCAATATAAAAGCCTAGACGGCGACTTATAGGATTAAAACATCATTTAATCAAACTGAGGATTATGCATTTCTGGAGTATTACGGTTTATTGAGTCACTTGAAAAATCTCATCTTTTTAATTAAAAAGTAGGACAAAAAAAATTATGTTCCTTACTAAGCATATGTAGATGAGTGGATACTTACTGCTCCTACCACTGTATGCGTTTTATCTTCTATTAATTTTAAATTAGAATTGATAAAAGTTTTTAATATTATAGTCTAATGTTAATACAGACGTCGTTTTTTAATATTTCTGATTACTCTAATTTCTAATCTGCCTAATTATAATAAAGCTAATATAAAGCTTTTCGAAATAGATCTTATGGAATGGAGATCGAATCGTTGATCCACTTAACATCAATTAAAATAGGCTTCAAACTATTTCAAGTTAATGTAAGTAACAGAGGAAACATACTTGTGCCTTTATTAAACTAGTTTTGGGAAAGTAAGATTAAAAATCAGCAAGATTTATATCTCAATATGCGGTGTAACCGTTCTTATTAGAAGTGCGGTCACGTCTCCGGGATAAGTCGCGTACCGCCGCCGCCGCGCGCCGGTCTAATCCGGGTGAAATTATCCACGTGTCACCGGACAAGATACTTATCATGATAAATAGAAAAGAATCCCGTCAAGTATTCTTCACGTTTTAACTAACTCTACTGCTACATCTGGATTATTTACGCTTTAATTTTAGCTATAAAATTGCCATTGATATTATCATGGCTGCAGCATAATATTTAAGCATTCTGCTGCAAACTAGTGAAAATTTACCTAATTTTGGGTTTAACGCTGACGTTACAAATGATGACACTGAACGCGCCGCTATACCTGCGTAATGCCGTTTATTAGACGTTAACTATGGTACTAAGCCGTTAGTTGAGCCTAGCTGTAACTCGCGTATTTTCCCTACTATGCCTGATTTTGATTGAATCGATCCACAGTGATCAGTTGCTACCGTGAAAATTGTAAAATATCAATGCAATTAGCACTGGAACTATCCTAAGAAATCTATTAGGAGCAGGTAAGAGAATCGATTGAATACACAATAGGTTGAATTCAAATCAAGTGACGTTTCACTATGGGCAGTGTGTTGTCCCCGTTGATTGTATAAGTTTACTTAGGCCAGTCACGTAGGGACATTCGGTAGCGTCTCGTACGGAGCCTTGACTCCTTGTGGCAATGTCAAGAGAACGTAAAAACTGTTAGCTGCCTTGAGGTACTTAGGATTACTTTGAATCATCGGTCGAAGGAATTTTGTATTACATGTACTAACTAACCCGTCATATTTTTTGTAACAATACCTAAAAGCACTTCTGAGCTATTATTGTTTGGTAAACGGATTTGTTACTTATCGCGTAAAACATGATATGTATTCAACCTTTTGAATAGTAAATAGCTCACAGAATTTCGTTACAAATAGAAGCTAGTCAGAGGAGGGTATAGTGTTATCGGTAGCGAGCAAAAACTAATTTTCCTTTTGGTCAGTCGCGGCTCGACTACTTAACGAGACACTATCTTACGAACGGCTGAAAAACCGGACCAATTCCATATTTTTTACGTCAACTGGCACGCTGCCTCCAGTCCAGTGGAAAAAACCCGAGCTTACGTCGTAAATAGGCGATATCTGGGCCCATGAAATTAATATCGCGTTTTTCGGGTCAGAGGTTTACCACGGACGAATTTAAGCAGACGGTTTAATATACATTTTTGAGCGTCTCTGGGGATTGCAGCGAGGTTGACGATTATATGCTGAGTAATTGTAAATTGTTTCATTCGCATGAATTATTCTGTTTTGCGTTGATTGCCCGCAATCAGATGTTTGAAGTGGCTTATTGAATAATTGGTCTATTATTAATTCTCTACTACATTATTACTCGTTTACAAGAATTTATGGTATGCTTACGCTATCTAAGTTTGACGACAATTTGTTAACTCGATACGTATTATTTATAATCACGGCCAGTGATAATATATTTATGGTTGAGAAAACAGGAATGAACATAAGATTTGGCACTAGTTTAACGCGGCGGTAATTTATTTCAATTTTGGTCAGTAAAATTGATGACATTGGCAGTAAAGTTTGGGCAGTAAAATAAATGAAAACGATCAGTAATAAATATATTTTTCGGCAGTAAAATAATTAAATGGGCAGTTAATAGTGGGCAGTTATAAAGTTGCAACTGGTCGGTAACTGGTGAGCAGCAACCTGAGGGCAGTAACTCGTAGGGTTAAAATAAAGATTTAATAAGGCAAACGAAATTTAAACCTAACACACCTTCACATTTTAGTGTTCGTCGTCAAATAACGCGTTTTTTACTTAACTTTTTGGTATGCCATTTTATAAGTTTTACTGCCCACTTAATTGAAGTCTACACGATTATCATTATTGTATAATTGGATTATGTCACAGAAGTCGTCGGAAAGCCGCTGACGCAGGTTTCCTCCTTCCGAACGAATAAAATCATACCAACCTAACCTAACCCAACCAAAGACCATTAAAAATGAGATTTTTGTCAAATTCTTTTCACTATTAAAAAATATTAATTTAACTGCCCACATTAACTGCTTATAATAACTGCCCAATGTAACTGGCCAATTTGTTTTAAATTACTGCTCATGTATTACTGCCCAATTAATTATTGAACTGCTCCTTTTATGATAAAATTACCGCCACTTTGTATTTTTAGTACTGCTCATGTTTTACTGCCATACTTTTTATTTTACTGCCCAAAAAATATTTTACTGCCCAACTCATTATTTCCACTGCTCAATGTAACTGCTGGGATTTTTAAGTTACTGACCACTTTAATTAGTGCCATAAGATTTAAATGGTACGGACAGTTCATTAGCTAAGCACTAGAATATAAAGTAAGATAGACTGATGAGTGACGATGTATCAGGTTATTAATCTAACCCATTTCTTCCACAGAAGGTCGACCCCGAGCTGATCTTCACGAAACAAGAGAAGATCGGCAAGGGCTCCTTCGGCGAGGTGTTCAAGGGTGTCGACAACAGAACACAACAAGTCGTCGCCATTAAAATAATTGATTTGGAGGAAGCAGAAGATGAAATCGAGGATATACAGCAGGAGATCATGGTCCTATCACAATGTGATAGCCCATACGTCACTAAATATTACGGATCATACTTAAAGGTAAGTTGTCACTTTATTATACGACGATAATATTACTTATTGATTAAATGCAATATTAATAATATCCCGTAGCCTATTAGGAATACGCGGTGGTTAGGCCTTTAAAATGTTCGTAGACCAGAGTCAGAATCTAGATATTTTATTTTGCCAACGAAGAGACTTTCTTGTCAAGTCAGCAATCTATAAGTTTTGTTCCAAAATTGAACTTGACATCCGTAATACACAAAGAGGTAGTAATGTTCAACTCCAGTCGGAGCGTGCACATTAATCATTGTCTGCGGAGCTGTCTGCGCCTGTTTATCAACTGCCGAGTTCTATTTGACGGCGGGATCACATGTAATATAATGCTCCCTCCCACCTACTACTCGTCCTCGGTGCTCGCTGTGAGTAATGACTGTCGTTGAAGGGATTCGATTAGCTCGCCGGGATTACGGCAATCCCTCATTAGTATTAAGGATCCCTAATCTCTTACTTGGTCTATATTTCGATCCCGTCACGTCGCGCGTCGCTTCGTTGTTAGACGCACCACAATTGCGTTGCTTTTACCCAATATCGCTTTGTAAATCAGAAAGTGTCAACGAATGAAATATTATACACACTTTGCAAAATTTACGATGTCTCTTGATGTACTAATTAGTAAGAGCACGCCAATGGTATTGCCAGGTACGACTTGTTAAAGTGACTACGTGAAATAATAACGTTTTTGTGACAGACAAGCTCCAAAAACGTACAGCGACCTTTAACAGAATTTGTTTTATTGCTTCCATTACATAAAACATAATGTTCTAGTTTCACGGCATGAAATTTGTAGCGCGAATTTAAAGCAACGTTCACTCAATCGAGCATTGAGTTAGCGTGCTCGGATTCAGCGTATTTGAAACGACGTCGGACACGAACTCTTACACATTGAAGCACGATACAAACTTGAAAATAGCTTGTTATATTCCCATCGTCGCATAAAACAATGGGTGTTACTTCCTCCTACGGGCGACGTGTTCTTCTTACAATCTTAGCTTCATGTTCATGTGTTCGTTGATCACGAATTATTACAAGTAGATCTTGAATAGATTGAGGCTACGTAACGCAAGACATTGTAATCATCAGTTCATTGCTATTCTCACTTCGGATAAGATGCCTTATTCCACGTGGGCGGTGCCACGGCGTTTTGAATAGCGTCTTAAACAATAGGACACAGATTATTTCGTAAATACTGCTGTGTTGAATAGAAGATTTACGAGTATTACCGACGTATGTTTGTATGGAATGTTTTTTTAGAATGCACTTCTTTGTTTTTCAGTAAAATAATAGGGTATTCATTGATGCGGCGCGTAACGTGTGCTTTATTGGAAGCTCAAATTTCCAATGATTATGTACTTATGTTTACTTATGTACGTCAAAGTTTTAAAACACGATATGGTACCTAACTGTTAGTATGGTTACTTTTACTATTGTAAGTTAGATATGAATTATACCTAGTTCCTCAATACAACACAACCGCGGCGTTGGTACGCCGTCGTGGTTGCGGTATCGTTCAAAATTTATCGGAATGGAATCGATGGGATTCCATATCGTAGTTCCCTTCGATACCGCGACGGCTAGCGGAATGGGTGGCATCCCGCCAGGAGGCACAATAACGTCTACTCCGCTATGAAGGTTATGAATGTTATGATCGATATTTGCATTTGTATTGCTATTGTCCCCGATTCTTATATATTGCCTAATTTTAATGCTTGGGGCAACTACTCTATCGATTCCCCAATGTACGGAACGATTTGGCGATATCGTGATTGAAAACGTACAATTTAATTATTTCGGTGTTCACATGGGAAATCTAAATGAAATAAGGGTATTACGAAACTATGGTCCACCGGGACACAAGAGAGCTAAATTAACCTTGATAAATTGATTTATTATAACAACACATTTATTACTTAGAGGTTGAAATCACAACTGAAGCAAATTAAACACAGATTAACGTAATACTTGCATTTTTTTTAATACACGTACATAGTACGTATTGTAATGTGTTTGATGTGTTGCATTTCTCGCTTTGTGAGTATCGTCGACTGCGCGGTTGCTATTGCAATCTTGACACACTTTCGAATGCTGTTGTTATGCGTGCCTTGCAAAATACGATGCAACGTGAGCGAGTGCTTGGTTCAGTGTGCACCGTTTTGTACACGCATCGATTTGCTTTTTGTTCTTTGTAAAATGCTCTTAAAAGCCTTATTTTTAACCTCTACTTTAGCGGTTTCTAACCTTTTCAATAACGTTACCTCTGTGACCTATGAGTTAAAGTGATTTTACCCCGTCTTTAAAATGTTATCGAAGACAAACTATACAAGTTACTTTTTTCTGTATTTTTTTTGTTTTACGGTCCTAATAGTTAGGTTTTTTGTTACCCCCGTAAAACAGCTGATTTACCCCTGCGGGGGTAATTCCCCCAGTTAAGGAACACAGGCTCTACATCTACTAAGGTCTTTTAAGCTTTTTAAGACTTATAAAATTTAACATCATGTTTTTTTTAAACGTATGTAAGTAGGTTTCAGTACCAGATAAAACGTTGGTTAAACTTATATCAAGCTTAACTGTAGGTACTGTTACATACCTGTTTGCATGTATGCGTAATGGCCCGATTGCCCGATTAATGTGCGATTTCAATTGAAAAGGATTATACGATAAGATGAAGCTTTAACATTCGTAGACGCTAATCTCGACGTAAAGCAGACGGGTAATGTCATCATAAATAACCGCGTATGGTGACATTCTTATGGAGCGACTAGTAGATAAAGATATGTGTTATTGAAGAATACATTTTGCATGTCTTTAATGCTATGATAGGTCCGTTTTGTTATTTACGTTCAGTCCCCAATGAGATTTTACGAGACGTACTCGTAAGTCAGTTTCAAATTGATTTAGTAATTACAGTACATTCGTACGTGTTTCTTGTCACATGTACAGTATACATAATAATTTAATATCAACTTTGGGAAGCTTACTCGTATCACAAGAGGCTTAGTCTATATTCCCAGTCGCAGAAACTAATAGCTTCAACTTGGATGATGTAGTTATAGTAAAACCACTTACAGTACCTACCGTTGATTGGTACTCCCCACAGTTCTCAGAAATGAATAATAGTTATTCGATTAACAAATGGACTCTCTTATTGGCATTTAATAGCGATCCACAGTTAATTTACATATTACTTCTAAATAGAAACACGTTTAAAACGTTCATAATCGTATGTTACGTACATTTAACTCCGGTGTTCATATGCGTAGTATTGTTGTCGTGCTATGAGTATTTAGATCTCTCGGTAAGGCTATGATTCCATACTACAACACTTATTGTAGTTATTGTACATTTCTTGTTCGTTACGACTATTCGTTAAGAAATTCGTTATTGTAACATTATGCAACTCTTGTATCAATTAAACTTTCGCGGTGTTCAAAATAGACGACTTGAGCTCGAATATAGGAGCTGACATTTGGGTCTAATTTTTTTTAATGGAGTATTAACAGTATGAAACAAGCGAGAGTTATGAAAGGGGCGGGTGATGGTTAATTAGCAAACGAACTTGTCGGTGCGTGACACGCACTCCGCCACTCCGCGGGGCTTCATTACGCACTTGGCTCTTACACGGTGATGTAACACAGAACATTAGCATGGAGATTGTAGGTTTTAACGGCCGATGTGTCTTTTAATGATGATGTGGAGAACTCAGTCCGTTTTCAACTTTATAGCTTTGCTTTGCTTTTTCGGACGTAGTAACTTATGGTCCTCTCATATAATAGCGTCTCTTATCTGTCTGTCTTTAAGATGTATGCTCCAATACTATTCAACAGAAAAATCTCACATAAAGTCCATATAAAGAAGCTTATACTTCTTTGGCACTAGAAATGTCTTTCATCTAATGTACTAAACAGTCTAAAATAGCCTTTTTAAAAAATAAGTTTGTTTCTGCTCCTAAATTGTAACAGTATGTTTACTTTGTATACCCAAAAAATTCCTCATATTTTTCAGAGCCTCAAAGAGCTTATCACTTCAAAAGCATCTGCCAATTTCCCTGTGAAATGTTGCCTGCATACTGTTAGTAATAGTTAATTTCGGACAAACTAAAACGGCTATCTCTTTTATTAGACGTGTCGGCTCAAAGAGAGGCGAGCGCCGCTCAATTAGCAAATGAACTTGGCAACACGTGACACTCGTGTGTCTAACTCGGTTACACTTACGCTTTTCTCTATTAGGGTTTATGAATAATTATGTTTTCTTATTATTCGTTATAGGTTATAGCACGCTAGTTCAAGAAATTTCTTAGAATCTAAGCTAGCTTAATTAAAGATACTCACAATCAACGGAACACGATTTCATTAAGTTCCATATCTAAAGCTACAATCGGGTTGAATTTAGTTTGCATAACAGTTTAACCTGATTTAAACGAATCGGAGACACGCGACCAACAAACTAACTAAAATAATTACAGAACGCGGTGTCATTGGCCATGAAACTTTGCACTAACACGACAACCGCGTCCCTGAGCTGTTTGTCACATGACACGAAACTATCCCTTATCCGTTGTAACCTTGAATGTGTTTCTATATTCTAATTCCAGCTAATTATAAAACATATTAATCAATCTGTTAAGAATTTGGGCTACAAGACGTAACTCATTCATTGTTTTACGTCTCTCTTAGACACTCGAATAAAAACAGAGTTTAAAAGATAGAACAAGTCAGTATAAGTACAAGAGGTTTTCAAAACAAAAAGTAAGGGTTGTATCGCGCCCACTACACCAAAAATATTGGTAATTAATTGTCTTCTATTCAATTGAATAGCATACCTAAATAATATTTAGTAGACGAGCCAGTTTGACGCCAATGTATACAATCAAGTCGTCAAGTCATTAAGTCTTTATTATGATAAGATTTGTTTACCTTTACAATCTAATAGAGAGTGCGGTTCGTATCGTGGTCGAAGCAATTTATAGTAGAGAAAGTGTTGTAATATCTACGGCGTGTCGCGGCGGAAATGTTCTCTGTATTGTTACTATAATGACTTTCTTCGGCTAAATAACATTGGTGTTTTGCTTTATTTTTGCACTCCATTCAGACCTGCTTGCCTTGCTTTAATCACGGTGTACAATGCTCGAAACAAAAACTCTGTAGCTCAATGTTTATGTTGTTGCACTTGGCGAATTTTAACGTCTCACCACCTTGACGGTCCTTTGTTGAGAGTTAAATATACAAACCTACATATTTAGAAACACCATATATTTTCACTTTCAGCACTTTTGATCTTGTTGACGGCGTATTTTCACGATACTTTACACAAACTACTTGTAATCGATTACTTTCAGCATCGTTAACTTTTGTACAGCCTTAATACTTCTTTAATTTGATTTAACCTGAAATAAATCTGGACATTTTCTTTGTGGTACTGATATCTTTATGTTCGTTTTACTTCTTATATAGTGTGATGTATGAAAATTCTCACATTGACGTAAATAAGTACATTTTACGACTGTCTCCAATCCATTAGTACTGATCATCTGACACGGTAGCCTGTGAACCCTACTGGATCACTGTGAAGTATGCGTTCATTTGTGCAGAAAGCAATCATGCAATCAGCAAAAATGATTTTTAAAACCTCACTGCAATTTGTTAATTGGTGTTGAAGCAATGCAATTACTTTGAAATATATTTTTGCATGTAACGTGAACGTATTGACTCTTGGTTCGAGTGCAGTATTTATTACCATGGTTATTACAAAAATTTTAAAGTACGATTACGACATGTTTTGCAGATGATTCATTCATACATAAGTCTATTGCGATCTTCGATAGATGAGATTTGTTTCTATTGTCATGCCTTTTCTTCAAATCCTTTACAAAAATCTAAAGGGCTAATCTAGACGGTCTCAAGGATGGATAAAGCGTCAAGCAATCCCAATTTCGGTAAGAATGTTAAGATAACTACCACGATAATACATAATATATTCTATACCGTTCTTTGCGAGGAAAATATCCTTTTAAGACTATTGCATCGCGTAGAATTTCAATGTCGCTTATAATTTGCAGACAGCACACGTAAAGTTAATACGGAACATTCATATTTATGTCGTGTAATGAAATTGCTTTAACGTATCCAAAGACGTTTCATTTTAAAAATCAAACTAGCAAGCCGACCTCTCTTCACTTGGGTTTACTTCCCAAAAAAGTAGATTAGAACTACTTTAAATCGTTAGATAAGTTCATAAATGAAAAGTTAACTGACAGTGAAGGCCTACAGAGTTAATTTCGGATTTACAGCTTATAGCATTTCATGTATAAAGAAACCTCTTTTAACACCCGAGCTATTCAAGAAGCTAAACGTAGGGACGCCTACAAGCGTCACGATACTTTCTATTACGTCAACGAGTTGAATAAGAATGGTTGTGACGAGGATATAGAATTAAGGGAGAAGCTTTTGGGTGGAGGCCTAATATACAATCATGGTCAATATAAGTAAGGTTTTAAAGCGTTATTATGTTAGTTTACATAATATAATCTAACCGTATAAGAATGTCACAATTGCTTAAAAACTTACACTCTCTCTACGGCATTCAGAATTACTTAAGAATTTCCTTTTCCTGGTATTTTATTAATGACTGATATTGTACAATCAAGTAAATGTTTTGTTAACTACAAACTTTTTTAATTGTATTGTGGATTAAGTGTTTCTTAAAGGTAAAAACGGCGCTACTGCATGACGTATTCACCGATTGCCAAACAGAGTGTGGCATGTGTGCCATTGCCCTTTGGCAGGTAGCACTAACGCGGATTTTCGAGCACTGAACGACCGAAAAGGTGAAGGACTTTGTGACTAATCGGTATTCGGTCATTATGTAAAAATGTGGGAATGCGCGCTTATAGTAAACTTAATCGTAAGTTGATTGTGTGGAAAACGAGAAATAGGAGTCTAGATTTGTGGGGGTTTACTATATAGTTTTTTAATAGTTTACGATTTAAAGATTTAGTAAAGTGTGTGTTTACTCAACGTCAAGTTTATACTTACCTCCCTTTTAAACACTTCATCAAAATCAATGTTCGAAAGAGACGCATAATTATATTGGAATCTGGAACTTTTGGTCACAATCTTTTTGTGATGGGAGTAACAATAATCATTACAGGTTTTTATAACGGTAAATTGATTAGACAATTGTCACATTAGAAACAGATAAAAAGGGGAAAAGTATATGTCATCTAATTTGTTCAGAATTCTCGAAATGGGCGAGAGAGGTGAAGGCCGCAGTGACTCATATATATTTGGCCTCCCCAGGAAAACATGTTCTACATACGGGATAGTCCTAAATGACTCACTTCCGAACCGAAAACCAGGAAAAATTGTTATATAAAAAATCTAATTATGAACGCTCATTATTGCTACAATTTTATTTCAATGCCTAATGTGGATTTCTGGCATAGCCAACATGATAGTAAGGATTACCTATTCGACGGTTAATTTTAGGTTATTTAGATCGTCCTCACTTTTGTTTACTTTTATAACAAGCTCTGTTAATTACGCGGTGTCATTGGCCAAACAATACTTGTCGCAGTGCAAAAACTTAAGTACGAGTAAGTCGTGGCGACGACTATTAATGTTTGGAAATTGGAATCTTACTAACGGCATCTAAAGCAGAAAAACAGGAAATGAGTGTATCCCTAACACTTATTTAAAACGTTACAAAGACGTCTCAAATAAGTCACAGTTTAATAACAGAGCGGAATCGCGTTTAATCGTGCTCTTAACTCCGTTTTTATTTTTAGTATTAAAGGTGGGACTGCCGTTTTGGGCCGCCCGATGCCTATAAAGCCCACAAGGTTAGGTTGTAAACGCATTAAGATTACCTTGACCCCCGCTACATTATCACTTAGTGTCAAGGCTCGCCAACATTTATTGGTGATTTTCACAGTTCTATTACAATGGTGCTCCACAGCCATGACAATAAATGGCCAATTCACTCGCTGTGTGGTTTTATAGAGCTTCATGTGACAAAGTGAATTAGTTTTCTCGTTGAGTAGATACAAACATTCATAGTTTTATTGAGCTCCTGGGGTGCGACGACTTCATTTAGTTTAAATGCTCATGCTATCGCTCTCATTTGCTTCAAATAAACTTCATGTAGCTTTCGTTATACTAATAGATAGTTTGATTTAAGCAGTACTTGATTATACCAAGGTATAGGTACAGATTTTCATTGAACCTTTTCAGATTACTATCGAGAAGTCTTATGTAGGTAAAAGTATTGTGAAATATTCAAGAACCCTGCCTGCCTGGTACAAGATTTCAATTCAGATATAGTTATCCTAAAACATGCTGATTAGAGAAAATTAAAAAACTTTTGACAGTAATTAAGTACCACCTACCATTCAAATTAACGTCTGTTTCGACCGACCTTCAGTTTGCCTGCAATGCAGAGTCAGTATCGAGACCTACCCAGGAGGGTCGGTAGGGGTCGCCCGCTTCCAAAGTTGGGAAGGTTAAGACCTTAGTTTTCAATTTTCCTTATTGGAATTTGGCATTTGGGCAACATTCTTCACTAACTTGGTAATTCCTAGTATAGCGTCAATTCTCTTGCCGTGAAAGTTACTATGGAAAATTGTATGAATGCTGACTCTATTTCAACTGCAATTTCAATGCTTTTAGAAATTTGTATTTAGTGAGCTATTATTCACAGTTCATATTTAGAATGCTATACAATAGGATTTACTTTATTATGCTCTACGGAATTTATATTACTCGTACTTTACTCAAATTTTTGGTATCAGATTGCGCTGAACTTCGTCTCAGGGTGAAATTTTCGACCGCCTTTGTTGATGTTGCTTAATTGAGATATTTCGTTCAGATGCTGTGGCCTGTTGTTTCGTAACTCTATTATTAGAATTTAAATTGGAAAAGTTCAGTTTGAACGGTGAACCGTTTTTGCATTTTGCGTAAACGATGCTTCGGCCTTGAATGCATCGGTTCTCAATAATCTTAACTAGATCGTATTAAGTTTAAGTTATCTGGTGTTTTATCTCGTAGCGAGGGACAGTTATCTGTTCTATCTGTATTTTTGGCTTCACAGAGAGTAACAAACAAATTTTTAGCATTTGAGATTTTGTTTTTGTATAAACGGTTCTGAGATACTTCGCATATCTTAGATTGTTTTGTGATGTGTGTAGTATCAGATTTTATCGCGATATGCACTTTAAAATGTTTTAGTGTTTATGAGTAACAGTTAAATTGTAGGAAGAAATATGTGGAAACGATTCATAGGAATAAATAAACACAGCAAACGAGTGCAGGGGCAACAAACTGCTAGTAAAGTGTTTCGTTCTAAGATAAATCTAGTACTCGTTTTACTACCTAAGAACAAACAATCATCCCATAAATGTTTGCTCCTGTTCGGGATTGAACTCTGAACCTCTGTTACTCTACACAGCTACGATGCCGAGTAATCACATATAGACTTCCTTCCCGATCAGTAACTGAGCTATGAGGTCGTCTCAATGTATAATCTCACATTCCTGTACGTATCTAAATACCTGTATGTATTTTCATATAATACTAGAAGGTCGGGCAGGCTTTGTTCTGCGGCATATGGTTTGGTTGATAAGGGATTTCCACATCAGATCTTAAACCTATAGTAAATTCACATTGGACGAATTGTACTATGACGACGTTTCAAAAATCCTATCCTACTAATATCCTACTAATATTATAAATGTGAAAGTTTGTAAGGATGTTTGGA
>LGAG01000038.1:277041-289771 GCA_001278395.1 Lerema accius | reverse complement strand
AGATATTTTTGCCACTAGCGGTCACCCATCGACTTACCGACCGCGCCCGCAGTTGCTTAACTTTGTCGATCGCTTAGGATCGGCGCAAGCCGCCGGGCTATGAGCGCTTCAATCGTTTATCTACTCGTGTGATATTAATTGAAAAGTAACTTTAGGTTGCTTGCTTATCGTTTAAGTTATAAATGATGCTGATATCAATAAAAAATATTAATAAAATTATTAATCAAATAAATACATTCAATGAGGTGTTAATTTTGACACAATCAAATAAGACTTGGCACAATCGCTTAGATCTTTCTTTTTATTGACATTTTACGTTCATACAGGTCGTCAACTCCGAAAACTTCAATGCAGTTTTTTCAAATCGATTAATATTACTAATCTTAATTCGTGATCAGAAATAATCACGTGAATGAAACAATACATTGTGCAAATTGTAGTATGATACACAATTAATTTGATCACTTGGGACATTGAGATATCTCTAACGATATCTTTAAGTACGTAAGTTATATAAATAGATGACGTCACAGTTTTGTTATGAATCGATGCCGTGATGTGTATATTTCATTAATAACCTCTATCCAATTGATAATCTTTGAACTCATTAAAACAATCTTAGCAATAATATGACGTCTGTGTATATAAAACACGGTATGTATATGATACAATTTCTTATATTCAATACAATTTTTTTCTTTTATTCTTGTAAAGATGTCATTAGACTGCAATGAGTTGTCGTTTTACTAGTTTCAATGTTGAATGGCTGTCAGAAATTATTTAGGGCATCGATAACTTATTTTTAATTTATTTAGATTTTTATACACCTCTAATTTCCATGATTTTTCATGTTGCTCTAATAAGGATATGCCTGTTAGTAAGTTATTAATATTATTTTCCTGTTAAAATTTACTAAACTGGTACTCTTGTTTTATCATATTCGACACGTATATAGTTAAATATTATTCGTAATTCTGGTATCATTTCAAACCACTGTTTCAGTACTCAAATCGACGGGGGTTGTCGTACACGCCCTTATCACAATGAAGTCCGATAGCTCGCCCCCACGCCTCAACTTATGATTAATGGCTACCTTAATTTGAGATGATGTTAATAAATGTTGTAATTTGAGCTGTCACTTCTGATAGACACGGCTTTAGAATGATTTTACAGGGTTTGACAGTTTGATAGGCTTACATTGTTACAATTGGAGTTGAGTCGATGTCGCTCGCGAATTAGCCAGCCTTTTTGATGATTTTTTTTTGTATTTTGGTACTGTGTTGTATCTTTTCGTTTTTTTACGTAAGTATTTACTCTTATTTTTTTTCATGTTTTTTTTTTGCAATATACATATAAATGTAATTCTGTCAATAAACTTTGAACACTTTCGATAATGATTTAAGACGATTGAGAACCTAGATTATATTTCCATACGTTATAAAGTTCGCATATCGTTTAAGCAATTTCTTTTCAAACAAGTACCTACAAAGAAAAGGCATCATTAAAAGTTACAAGAGCGTATAACTCGTGCAAAATTCATGAAATGTGTTGTGAATATAAATAAGCTACATAATATTACTCATATTGCAGGTATTCATAACATACATAAACGAAAACAAAAGAAACTGTACTACTTAAAGGGAATTTTCTACACTGTTGAGGAAGGATTATGGTTTTATTGAGAAAAGGATGAAAACGTACTTCTATCTAAACGAGTCACAAGAACTGAGCAGCTTGAGCTTTCAATTTAAGCTCTCTATTTTATTTTGCCTTTACTGCTCGACGCTTTTATATTTCTGTGCTGCGTTTATATTACTATTTAAAATTTTCTTAACCCAGTTCGACTCTAGCCGTTTATGGCTGTTTTATAAGTTAAGGATCTACTTCACTCGGATGCTAAAACATGTATCTTTTATTTATTAGGAATTAAAATTTACATTTATTGACTAATATAAGAACTATCCCTGTATTTTAATACGTACACTTTTCACTGAAATACACTATAAGAATGGAAGAACAAAAAATGACTCGTGTAATTAAGTACAGTATCATGGAGTATGTTTGTGTGTAATATTCACTTTGCATTAGAGGTAGTAAAACAGCAAGCAGAGTAAGGGTTAAAAGCTCTCCAAAATGCCGTAACCTGTTAGTGCTAGAGGTCGGGCGTCGTCGTAAACTTTTAGCGCACGATGTCCAACCGTAAATTAACACTTACATATTGTCTTGTATGCTTAGCTTCAGAGGAACAACGTCTAAATAAATCGAATTTCAGACCTCTATAGGCAAGACAATATAGTTTTAAGGATGTTAGCGTTGGTTATGAAGAAACATCTCTGTTAATTTCGATTGAAATTCGTCTGAAAGTTATGTCCGTTATGATGCAGAGTAAGGTGGAGTGGAACCAACTAAATTATCTAATAAGTTATGTGCTATAGACTGATATTGTATACAAATTGAAAACCTTAAATGTGAATTGTATGTTACCAGACTTACGTAAAACGACTGAATAGATATTTAAACATAATGGAAATGTTTCCTAATTTTATTTATCTTTTTTTTACGTCGCAGCAATCGCTTGGATTACGTTGCACGAGCGGTATGGATTCAAAGAGATGCAATTTTATAGGATCTCAAATTGATCCTTTTTATTCGAGGAGCCGATCGCTTAAGTCGACGATATCGACTCGTTCGAAATGCGCGGTGCCGGCGGGCACTCACTATCCTATCGATAAAATTTTAGGTAAAAAGTAACATAAACTTAAATTCTCCACAAGGAGATTATCGTAAAATTTTACCCTTCGATATCGAAGCTATGAATTTGAACGTGCCTGGTGAGAGCAATAATGATGATTAATTATTTTCCGATAAAGATTTTGCCATCGTCTGCGGAAATAATTCTTGTTTAAAAGCTTTTGGCATTTTATATCGCGGAAAGTGATACTCCCACTCAGTCAAATTGTGCAGAAAATTTGTCATTATGTTACAATGGTCGACTTTTCTGAGTTAGTCAAATGTATTAAAATATTAGGGAATTTTACAGAACAATTGACTTCAGAATTTTCCTAATGAATTGGATCAGGTATACGCTGACGTATGCGTTTGGATTATACGGATAATCCCACGGCAATTATGCCCGATGTATATCCTCCTAGTGGACCCGCCCTCGCTTCGCTTCGGGAAACCTAGAAGGCGTCCCGCTGTAAGTTTGACGTCATTCCGTCGTAGGTTGTCGTGCGGCAGTTAATCTCGTTAAGGTGAGCAGTGCCGAGGCTTCCGTTAACAGGGTTGCCGTAATAAAGTTAATAAATCTGATATTCTAACCGGGCCAACTAAAAATAGGAATGTCAAGACGTTATTACAATCTAGTAGCGTAATGCCGGGAAAGTTTTTTTTTAATTCCCTCTACGTCATAAAGCACCTGTTTTAAACAACAATAGAAGCGTAAATTAATTTCAAATCGATTGATATCTTTACCATAACTATTTCGGTCCTGCATTGTACACAATAGCTACCAACATTTCGTGTCCTGAATCGCTGCGCTGATTACATAACTCACGTCACGGCGTAGTTTTTGTAACGATGTTTTCCATGAAATTGACTTGCTTATAGGTTGTGCTTACATTTTCGGCGTGCTAATTGATTTAGAGGCCATTTACGTGGTCTATTTCCCTTGGAATTCTTGTATGGAAATAAAGAATTCTGAAAACCTTAAACAATCTCCTATTTTGTATGAGTGTGCACATTTTTGCCAGAAAAGAATTGTACGTGACCTGAAGAACCTTCAGTATTATACTTGTGCGTTTAAAAACTACGGACGCGCTTCAATTCGTATGAGTGCCCTTAAAAGGCAGTAACAGGAAACGAGAGCGCATGGTGGATGAGCAGCCGTATTTCTTCCTACTGAAATATTTCCGTACTTAAAGCAAGTAGCAAATGTATCTAGTTTAGTTTTGGTGTAAGTTGAAATAGAGTATCTCGGGTAGATTGAATTCATGGTGGCCTAGTAAGGGGTCTTTAGCGTTCAGAGATGTAGTTGGCGGGGTAGAGCCATTGCCATGGTGTCTCTAAAGATACAGATTTTTATTAGTAGGCTTTTCTATTATCTTTCGTGAAAATGACCTACACGGTCGTTTTAATTCTAAAAAATCACCTTATAGCTCAATTTTCTTGTCCCTAATAATAAAGAACCTGGTTTCATCTCATGACACTTTTGTTTTATGACAGACAAAAATAATTCTTTGACAACCCTACATAGCAATAATTTAAACGTTACTTTTCTCTAATTTTGCACTTGTGATGAATTGTGGAAGCCCCACTAATTAAATCTTTCGCTCTGGCGACGCAGTGTTAACAGTTAAATGATACCAAGCGGCCGTAATCCATTTAATCTATCAGTGCTACTATTTTTCGGTTGGGCGCATAACTGAATACTACCAATTAAGTTAGATTCTATTACGTTATGGTTATATTAACGTTACAGCCTTTTTTCTTAAAATACGAACTGTCCTACATTTTTGTTCCTCATTCCTACTTGGTTTTCAATGTTCAATTGCTTAATTCTTATACCACTACAGAGCAACGTCTCGAAAATTTCATTACAAGAGTCTAATGAGTTTAAAAGCATTAAAAATTCGTCTGCAAATGCTAGCGTCAAATCCTTTCCATTCCGTAATCAAATCGTCGTATTTGCGCTTGTGATTGGAAATAATGGCATTAGCTAAATTAACGCTAACTCGATGATGAGCCATTCGTGTAACCGGATTTATTAGTGGGTAAAGGTCATAAGTCACAAACTAGACAGTTGGACACGACGTTAGTAAAGACGCATCTACTGTTGACTAGAGTTCGTAACGGTATATGGAAGTGAGATCATCGCCCACGTTGTCTATTGATGAAGCTATTCGCTCTTTTATTCATCATCTTACTGTGCAGTCTTAAGTACTCGATGCAGTTAAATAAATACAATAAATTATGTTATGTCGATAAGTACTGGCCGGGTAAGTGTTTATGGTAACTGTATGCGTATCTGTACTTTTATTAGTATCGATTCGCAAGGTTACTTGCGGATTATAATTTAGATTTACTCGGAGAAATGTTTTATTGCTATCTTTAGTAAGACTTACAATTTAAAATGCAGCTTACTGGCAGGGTCGATTAAAATAAATTTGTTATGGATTTGTGAGGAAGTAAACCATAAAGGCAGCTTTTGTGGGATATAGATGTATTTATTGATTCTCAGTTGTTTAGTTTAAATCTGTAAAATGGATCGAGATTTATGCATTTTTTAATATCCGTAAATCAACGTAGAGTTACAGATATCGCTACCTAATTCAATCGTCTTCCTCATTCGTGTAACATTAACTGTGTTATCGATGTTAAACCTATCGTCGGTCCCGTTTAACGGAATCTTTTGAATGTTAATCTTTCGACTGTATTTTTGTTGTGTCGAAACGATGTTTTTCTATTTCGGTTGGTCCGCCGGCTAGTCCGTGTTAGCGAAGATGACGATGTTATTCTATTGGAAATATTTTTTGTTTATTTATGGTCGTGTGTGGACATACCACGCGCTCGCCTGAGGCGATTCCAATTATTACGACATTAAGTTACAGTCCACACACGAAGTTTTTATGCATACTTATTCATACGATGTTGTCATTCCGATTAATTTAATGATTCCATGTTTGTATCGAACGATGTGCTTGTAGTATCCGTAATGAGATCATGACAATGACGCTCGTGTCGTGTAGTGAACCATTATAATAACCAAACGGTATATCGTACGTGCTCACGCGTTTCGTAATACGTCGTGGTACCGTGGAAGGGGTCGTTATCCTTTCGCGACCTTGCAGCTGCTATAAATTCAGTAATTTGGCCGCGACGCAGGAGGACCGCATGCGTCACTCGGCCCGATGCGCTCGATCAACGGTGCCACGCTTCATCAACAAAAAACTTAAGACGTTCCGTCAGATTAAAGCCCCGATCACACAGATGTTGGATAGCGGTACGCGTTTGGCCAATAGACTAGTTCTCCGACTTTTTTCGTGTACAGTCCACTTCGAGAATAAATTATTTTGTAGAGCCCGATATAATTTTAATTTAAGTATAATTAGTGTAGCATTTAAGTGATTTTGCAAAATTTAAATTTTTGTTTAAAATATTTATAATAACACAAATTGATTAGATAATGCATTGCCCTGCTGATTTGCTTTCGGTTCTCATTAATTAAATATAATGTATTTTTTATTATTTTTTTACATTTTTAACATATTTTTTCGTTTTCTTTTGTTACCTACTACCATCGAATTTTCAATAAGATCTGCCAAAAATTTATAATTTTCTTTTGTTGGCAAGTAGGTATACAAACAAGGCTTGCTACGCCAGCCAAACGTTACGGGGAGTCGCGCATTCGACACTCCAACATGGTCGCGGCGCAATTCGTTGCTGAATCAATGGTCACAATTATTAAATCTGAGATTATAGGACTTAGATCTTTCGCTTGGTCATCGGAGATGGAAACCGGAATGGCTCGTTCGTAATGGTACAAGTCGCGAATGTAATCCCACCTGTTGCGGGTACTAGTTTTTACAGCTACAACTACTCGTTGTAACGCTGATACACGCATTACCTCACAACCGGTCGGCGGAGGTGCGTCTAACATAGTATTTACATTTAAATTTAAACTTATTACTAGATACTAGTAGTACCTTTTATGTACTTTTAAACAGCTTATGAATAAATCTATCAAATGTTTTTAGCGAACAGTAAGCGTTCTTATGTCACTACAGGCATAGTATGCTACTTGTATATACGTGGACAATTATATATCAACAATAATGTAGAAAAAGCGCTAATGTTAGTTATTTCCGCCTGAATACATAACAAATAGTGGAAAGGTGACGGACGCAAGTCCATTAAAACGTCTTTTAAGCTCGTGTATTTTGTACCGAGCGACAGACGGGAATGGTAAACATTCTTATTCGTTTTCCTTTCTAGGGACTGTTGGGACAGGTGATTGAAATCGACGAGTCCCTGTCCGTCGCGAAGGCGAGAAATAAATTCCGGACGCAGCTGACTGTCCGGCCGGAAAATTGAAAATGGTTCCTTCGTCTGTGGACTCGATCCGCTTGATTACTGCTATCGTCTGCTATCGACACGATGAATTTATGTTCCATATACCACTGGTTTGGGTAAATCTACTCGCTTTGAACGTATTCCGGAAATATTGCGTCAACAATCCCTTGTTTTGACGTCGCTGATAAAAAGGGATAAGCCCGCCTTTCGGCACGAAGTGTTCTATTATGCGTCATGTCTCGTTTGACGCTCGGTATATGTATGAATTATACCGGAGTGAAAAAATCTAAGCTATAGTTATTACTGCCTAGATGTAGATAGGAGTAATGGTGTAATGTTAGAGCCTGAGTCTCTTCAGCTGTTTATTCTTGGTACTGTTGTAGTATTATTAAGGTGTTGGTGTTCGCAGGCCGTAATTTTCTTCCTTATCTCGAAATGCTGCGCAAGATTATTTTAAAATTAAAAATCTTATAATGACACATCACTTTCTAGGTCACGTTGCGGCAATTCAGGCAAGTACGGGATGTTGCGTTACCCATAAAACGTGATGAAACGAAGTGTTGATCGAACTTGCAGTAGGTACGTTGTGTACGTAACTGTCCTCGTTCGGTAAACATGTTTTTACACATCAAAATATCGGAAAATGAGGCACGTTGTACATTTTCCATTTAGTGGGTCGACACGAAAACGTCGTTACTGCGGGACGGGAGGCAATTAGGGCGAGCCAATAAAACATTGCCATTAACGGACGCGGCCGCAGCACGGGACCAACGCGGTCTCATAATTGTGCTACAGTTAAGACTCTCAGGTGATTAAAACTTTTGTACGACTGGAGAACGTGGTGTAGGCCAAACTTGATTTTAACATTTTATTTTTAGGAGAAGTTCAGTTTACACATGACTAGTACATTTTTTAAGTTAATAAACATTATCTACGTTATCTCTTGACGTGCTGACATGGACATTGGACATGCACAAATAAGATATCATGTTGCGTAAATGGAAGCCCCGATCAAAACCAGGGACAGGCATTGTTGCCAACTGTCACTACCCATTGAGTTACGAGATCGAAATAGTATTAATGGTTCATAATAATGTAATTTATGACAATTTTATGCTACGTAAATAGCTTAAAGTCTGTAAAGATGATATACCTAAAACTTGTCTCGGATTCAATAAAAATAATGGATGACACAATCTCTGGGGATAACGCTGTGTAGAAGAAATATTGCAAATGGGATACACCCTCATTACCCCGGGTAATAAAGTCTTTCGTTGCCCTTGGCTTCACGGCGTCTTTGGATCTAGATTGAAGGTTCCATCCTCGAAACTGTTTACGCGGATTCAAATTGTCGAAGATTTCCATTCTCGTTTATCATATTCCGTTCATGACTCAATTTATTTGTTGGTGATGTTAGTTGTTACGACCTCTACTTGTGATACTTTGATGCCCTACGTATCATAAAATGTCCTATATAAAGTCTCCGAATGGTTTTAAAATATGATAAAGCTATACACTCATAGCCCCATGCTAGGATTCACTTTGTTGTGTGTGAGTGCCATGGAAGAACACACAAACAGATACCCAGACCGAGAATAGAAACAAAATTGATCATTTTAATTTCGTCCCCGCTGAGAATCGAACCCAGGACCCTTTGAACGGCTATCCGGCGTGGTAACCATTGCGCCATACGGATCGTCTTCTAAAATGTTTCTGTATACAGCGTGTGACTCGTAAAAATAGTTTAAAATATAACACGAAATACACTGGCTCTGTGGAATGTACCTACTTAGTCCAAATGTGAATATAATTATTTGTTTCATATTCTATTATATAACTTATAAATTCAGTTCCAATAGAAATGAATGTGCGTAACAGGTTTTTTGTAGGTTAAATGTCAAATATGATCACGGCAGGTGTATTTCAACGCTCTCAACATAGGTATTATAATTACGTTCAATTGCTTTAGGGGAGGAAGCATCTGCTTTTAATTTGCATCGTTATTATCGCGCTGGAGGTAGGTACCTACATCAAGAAAATACTGCCTAGGTAATTGGAATTATTTTGTTGTTTCAAAAATATTTGTAATTTGTATCGTATTTACGGAATGAATCAATAAGATTATCGGATTAAACTTTAAAAGGTTTGACTTCTGCGCTCTTTCCCTAATTTGATTTTCTTTTTTTGATAAAATCTCTCGCCTTTAATCATATTTTATCCTTTTCCTTCCTTAGAAATCTCGGCTTATAGGTTAGTAACCTTTACCCAATCATTATCAAACTAGGCTACCTGTACAATCTTAGTAACTATGTTAGTTCTAGTATGATGATTGTAGTAATTTAATGTAACATTTAGTTAATTCGTATTTATCTACGAGATTTTAATGTCATTAAAATATAAATGTTTTGTTTATATTTAGCACTATATGCCTAAGACGATAATAAACCTAGAAGGTAGAGGAAATTTACCTTAAATCGCCCATTACCTCGAAGTTCACTTCGCGAAATGTGCACACGCTTTTAGCTGTTCCAAGGGATTAAACCCTTGTAAGTGTTCTTGTTTATATTAACACACTGTTTCTATTCCGTCTTTCTGCTTCTTCTTAAATATTTGATAATGCGTCAAGTTGCTGGAATTATGCATGAAGTTTCATGCTTAAATTTTAATTTTCCATTACTGTATGTTTGGGAAGATGTAGGATGTAGGTACTTAGATATTCTAGGCAAAAGTCTAATTGAAAACACATTCTAATAAAGTGAATAGTAAGTAATAATTGCTAACAATAGTGTTGTTGCGTGGGATATAATAATGAGTGTGTGGGGCCTTGAATGAATATAGTTTTCATTCATTTAAGTTACCGTAGCTATATTGATATAGGAATTATCATTTCATATTACTTATTTTAGCATAGGCCTAGTGTTTCTGTATTCATATATAGTGTCCTCACTGAGATTTACAGACATTAATTTCCTTAGGGCCGTCCATCTACAACTATCCATATTTCTCAAATGAGTTACTAAGCAGCTGTAAAAACTCAAAACATTACACTGTTACTTGTTGTTACTTTACCGTAAGTTAACAAGAGATAAGGGATAGACAGATTAATGAACACGGCAGTGAGTATTGTGCACCAAATCGAATGATGTCAACGACCGTACGGGGGCACGGTTGACCGGCGCGTCGCGAACTGATTGTTGCGCCAATAAGCGATTTGCATGCGTCGGCGTCGGCCCATGTCCTCCGACCGACGCGTGCGTCCGTACACCGAGCGCCCACCTTTACACAGGCAATACATACTGAAATACAATGTGTATGCTGTTGCCAAGGCTTTATGTTTTAATCAAATATGTATTTTGAGCATTTCATTTGTTAAGTTCGAGCCAGCGTGGTCGGTGTTTTTACTATGATAACTGTATTGCCACCGACCTCAAAAGAAATTCTATGTCCTAATCCATTATTTCGTACTTTTCAGTTACCCTTTTTTAAATTGTTTTATTTTTTTTTTAATTATAATTTTATTTATGTAATGAGAATAGCAAACGTGCTTGCAATGCAGTACTATTTGTACCAATCCCAGAAGTCCATGGACGTGTACTGTCAGTATGAAATTCTATGCTGTTTATAATGAGATGTTTATTTATGGTTCAGATTTGTGTTATGGTTTAATAGTTTAAATTGAAGTTGCCGACACTGAACGGTGGCAAATATAACAATCAAATAATTTATTATTCGTAATAACATAAAAGCGCATTGATATCGAATTTGCGAGTGGCGAGCTCTCGAACAAGAAGCGGCTGCGCGGGCGCACTCATGAGCGGGCTAATTAATTGCCAGTTGAACAGCCGTCTGTGTGTAATTGATGGCATCGTGCACTTGTTGCTCGTTTCAGTAATAGGGAATTATTGCTTTCTAATGAATGCGCTTCGTTGGATCGTCCATAAAATAAGGCAAATTGTCTAGATTTATTATGGCGGTACTTTTGTTTATTTAATTGTTTCTCATCATGAAAGCCTAAAATCAATAAGATAAGAAAATAAAAATATTATTTTAATAAGTAATCATCAAGTAGAAATGCAATGATTTCAGTTAATTTAAACGCGAAAACCGTATAAAACACGACAGAAAAACATCAAGTAACTTAATCTTGTCCGTATAATTCATTTATATGTATAGAGTACTAAAAGGATTCCCTAACGGCTACATGTCATCTAGCCTAGCTAGGCTAGTGTCTGAACGTTTATCATGTGTGGTGACAGGTTACTGAAAGCTAAGCCACTATTGATTTACGACTAGCCGTTGTGCTATGTTCGCTGAAAGGTTTACTCTGCAAACGGACGTTTTGTATAGAGCTGTCGGCACTTATAGATGACGTCATATTGTTATCTTGATGCGGATTAAGTTTATTCCCCGACTACGCTAAATGGAGGGCAATGTTTTTCAAGCGTATGTATATTATATGTATAGTGTGTTCAATTCTTTGGCATGCTCTATAGGATGAGCGGCTTGATTCGCCCCTGTTGTGAGAGTGAGGTAGGCTATGTTTTTTTTTCTAAATATCCTTTTAATTTTTAGAGGCCGGATTTTTGTTTTGATATAAATGATTTATTACTTTAATTGTATCTCTCAGTATTAGATTTACTTACGTTGCGTTATCTCTTGTTTATGTTAGTGATAAAAAAAGAACTGGAGAATTTCACGTTATGTAAGTATTAAATGTTTGTTCTTGTTGTTATAGGAGAAATAACTTTTGAAATGATTTTGTAATATCTTGATACTTTAAGTCTATTCGGTATTGAAATAACAAAGTAAATAACTCGTTCAATTTGTAGAGAAAATGATACTATCACATACCATGTTTGCGCATTCATTATCATATCCAAAAGTTATGTTATCAATGTTCGAACGGACAATGAGTTTGATTGCAATATTTCCATACAAATGGATAAAGATATGCCGTTATTCATTACACGGTGAATTTGTTGTTTGTGAAAATATTTGTTAAAATTGCATTGCATGCTAATGCCAGCCGCGGACTAAAATTGAATTGCGCTCCGGGTAAATCCCGGGCGTCCGATAATTTTATTGACGTTATAAATGAGGTTGTCTCTGTAAAACTTTTTTAAATTTTTTTAGGGTTTTTTAATTCCTAATTAATTTTAACTATATTGCTACAACTTATGATATGAACTGTTAATAAGGAGGAGAGGGGTTGTCATAAAATACAGTGCAGTTGTAACTATGTTCTACATGAACTCATAAATATTAAAGTTCCTCGTGCGTATATTATTCTTAAAAATATACCGAATTTGAACCCTATCTATATGTATTAAAATATAAACATTTTTTGACGTGAATAACAACGTTTTAAAATTTGCAGTCACACGAGGGCAATCCTAAAAATCTGACTACAAAATCGGGGGATGCAGTTTGGCGTCATAGTTTCAAATCTATCGTCTACATCCAAAATTAAATTATACCGCTGAATAGCTAAAGAATCAAAGAATTAAATTCAAATTCAAATTCAAAATCATTTATTCATATAGGTATCAATGATACACTTATTACAATTAATTACAATAAGCGAGAACAGTGAAAGATCGCGCGCGGTGGAGGGTGATGCGCCGTCATTTTGAGGTTATTTTACGACGTATAGCTCGCG
>LGAG01000038.1:259809-270978 GCA_001278395.1 Lerema accius | reverse complement strand
AGTCGCAATATTCCAAACTCTAAGTAAAGATACATCGAGAAAATGGATTACGTCCCCACTCACTTGTACAAACTAAATGTTAGATTGAATTTCTGTGTGTCGTGGCATTGGACAAAGGCTGTAATGGGTCACGTAACACGTTCTTCTGTAATGTAAGGGGAATTGTACGTGACTCTTATCGGGGCTTTATTGCTGTCCCTTGGTTGGTAATTGTGAAGTCCTTAAACTGTTGTACAGACGTTTGCACATGACGATTTTAATGTAATAGATGAGGAGAATCTGTTGCTATGTGAGTTGATTTATTTTCTAAATTAAATTCATTTACAACACACGTTTATAAAATATGGGTTTGTGTATTTGTTCACGGCACAGAGCAAGGAATGTATCTGTCGTGGTTCACGGCATCAATTTAAAGTATACGAAATCTCAAACTCGCACAAGCCTGCATTCTCGGTCGAGCCCTTTTAGTATTAATCATAATTTAATAATTATGATTTAATTTTTATGAATTAATAATTATTACGATATAGAAGATTAAAAGAAGAAAATTAGCACTAAACATTAGGAATTTGCATATAGGTATTGAATTGAATACAAAAGACAAATTGAACACTTAAAGTAAGTACCGTGTAACTTATACTTAAAAGAACTGATTTTCATGCTTTCGAAGACAAATGGCGGATACATGAATAAATCTGTACTGCTGCCGTAAAATATACGTGGCATCTATTATTTGCCTGTGACAATTGGTATGGCTTTCGTCAGGCGGTCTTGTTTGCAGTGCAGTCTAGGCAAATCCTATTCATTGTGGCGCAGGACAAAGCTGCGCGGTAATTCAAGGTCGACTGGCCATTGTCCCGTGACGGAATGAAATGATCCAGTTCTACGTGACTGTATGCACACGTTCATTCGATTCCTGCTTCCATATTGCGATGGAGGAATTTTATGATTTGAGCTGGTTTATTTTATATGCAGTTTCGTTATCATGTTCAGAATTTAGGTTTTAATTAAATGATGTAGATTTGTAGAGTTGTGGACGATGTCTTTTGTGAATTGAAATCTAAGGATTTTAGAACCTCATTTCTTTGGTGAAAAACTTAAGGATTTAGGTGTGGTGGATGGATGATTTATCGTCAATCCCTCTCAATCATAGCCGACATTCAAAAGGCATTTGAAACATACCGATACCAATTAAAAAGAATGCGAGGTACGCTTGTATATTGCGCCACTTATTATCACCGAAAGATTCATTGCGCAATCTGCACACATTATCGATGTAAACTAGAGCATATTCGCGATTCGTGCGACCTAAATATCCTGTGTGTATTTAAACGAGCCCTCGTGCAACGTGCCCGTTGTCGCCGCGCCTCTGTAAAGACATGATGTATGAGTTTGATAATAATTTCCTTGTTGAGGTGGGTCACGGCTCAGGTCTCAACGCATTACAACGGCCGATCTTGTGACATTTGCAGCGTGGCTTAATCGGTGGAGATCACTTGTGAGCTTAATAAGATATTTAAATATTTTAAAGCAATGGAGACTTGCTTGCATGTGCATATAATTATATTGTGCAATTTTTTTGCAAAGGTCGTGACCGCTCATCATTTTTCCTATAGTGGTAACGTAACCTAACTTCAAATGTAAGTCTATTGCTCTGTTTGAAGTATAAAGTCCTGTAGTCCATAGTTCCCGTTGCATCCAGCTTTATCTTTTTTAAAAGATAGATATTCTTAAATGACTTGATTCCATGACAGAGCCCGGTTTGTAGTCTAGCTGTAGGTACTTCGTCGCAAACTTCTTTGTCCACTCAGTTTCTCTTGAATGATTTATGACTAGAGCAATTAGGTGCAAGTCTAACCGCTTTATTGGGTCCACAAGCGATAATAACTTAACTGCAAGTTGTATAATGACCAAAGTTGCCGCTATACATTGCTGTCTCCCGGTATTGTGAGTGATGTTATCTATTCTGCGACTGTAGAATCGTTCGGCCCACTCCAACGGCCCACTTTGTATCATTTACATCTCGTATCAGCCAGTAACTAGTTCTCACTTGCAGCCCCCGTCTGCGAGTGTGATTCATGCAACCATTTTACCAATTTAAAGTTTCTCAGACGATCGGTTAATTGAAAGTGACACTTGATATACAAATGGTTGATCTTAGTATCGGTCGCAACGTATTTAAAATATTATTTGCAGTCTGTTCAACTCTAACAATTAACTAGATTGAAATTTTATAATCCTTGCAGTTGAGCTGTGTGAAGAGACGGAATAATTTAAACGTGTTATTTGAATGAAATGTGATAAAAACAAAAAAGTATAATAATACAATTCTCGTTTTCGTTTATTTTAAGGCCGACGTTTATTGCTCAAATATCCCGTGTTTATAAACAAAAATAAATGTGTACGCGCTGCGTTAGCGAATGACGTAGGCGAGCTGCATTACACTACGTATATTTTTACTGTTAGTCAAGCGGAATCTTTATAAAAATCAATATCACATACCTCTGCACTTTGAATTTGTTTGTTGTGATAGGTAGCACTGAAATATATATTATGAGTACCACAATCGACTAGATAACATTGTTATGTTGCATAAATACTCTGTCTGGCATAAAATCTAATACGGAATAAGTCACCACAACTTTAGCCACTATTAATTTGACTAGAGACTTGGAACTGATTGTCCAATGGAACACCGAAATTAAAAAATATATTTTTTGTCAATTGGGCAGTGTATTAAAAGGGTTATTCCCGTTGGCTCCCATTCCCATTTTCACCCGTCCCACTAGACCCCAAAAACGATTAATTTGATTTATAGTTTATTTTTAATTTAACCTTATTTTTACAACGTGTACACTCGATAGAAAAAGTGCTTTAAAGTATGACTTATTTCTTTATGTACCACTAATATGAAAAAACAATCAAAATACCACCAATATGGAGGTTTAGTATGCTATAACGAGAAAGGACTGATCACAATGATCACATTTTTTAAAGAAGTAGGTAAGTAAAATTGGTATCCGAAAAAAAATTAATAGTATTTTTATCTGCAGAGGATTATTTACATTGTCAGTATTATTATGAGGATTAGTTACCTACATGTAGTCAGTATAATGTAGGTTTAAAGATTATTGGTTCATGTTTTTTATTGCTATTTGTTTATTAATGTAAATTACCATTATTGTTGTTTACTACTTTTATTTTCTCCCAATTCTTTTTGTATTAGGATTCCATCTCGTAGGGTCCATGGACATTATAGTACCCAGACCAAAGTCCAGGACAAACCCAGGATATTTAGAACGAAAATTTGGCTATCATTCATCATTATCCGTCCGGCATGGTTCAATGGTTACTGTAATACTTTTTCTCATAACTGTACTTTTAAGCAAAGTTTACTTTTATTGCACTTAATCTGTCAAATAGGAATTCGGGGTCTAGTGGGACGGGTGAGAATGGGAATGGGAGCCAACGGGAATAACCCTATTAAAATGGTCCAACGCGATATTGAATGGATGAAATAAGCCAATGACGCCATCGCCACGTTAATCTGATTGCTGTCTTTCAAACTGCTATCATTTTAATAACAGTGATTCTTCTCATATTTTACTGTCGGGCTTCGTTTTCCTGTTTGCGAATTATATAAGACGAGTCCGCCGTCCCAGATATAAAATTAATCATTGGCCTGATGTTCCGTTCCCGATTGTTTGTCGTGCATGAAACTTTTATTACGTTTAACGCAAAATTGAATTACATTTCGAGCGTAATTAATTACATTACCGACTCGGCGCTTGGATTATATTAATTTTAATTTGTTTAAAGTGTTAGCGTTTAATATAGCAGGTCGCTTCATGTTTGTAGTGATTTGTCGTGAGCATTCAGTTGTGTACTATTAATCTATGTAGTAGTTGAGAATTGAAATAGAGTGAATTGCTGAATTATTGTACTGTTTTGGTTCTTTTGGAACATCGTAATATGATTAGCGATTCACGTTAAATTGGTTTACACGTAGTCGTGATTAAGCGTAATCAGTGATGACACGCGCGTAATTCGCGAGTTTATTTTTGGAGCAACAACTGATTGATTACGTGCTCTGTCATAATTGTGTTTATTTCTTGTTTACGAGCTGTTGCCCGCAGCTTTGCTTGCGGGAATTATAGTTTTGCGGTGATATTTACCCCCCCTTTAATTTTTTTTTAATTTTCATACAAACTTTCATCCCCTATTTCCCCCCCTTAAAGTGGGAGTTTCCATAAATCCGTTCTTAGTGCTCCCCTACATTCTAGAAGGAACCTCTGTGCCAAGTTTCATGCTTCTATGTTTATCCGTTTAGGCTGTAGCGTGTCTGTCAGTCAATCAACATTTTTATTAAGTATGATATAATTGTGTTTATTTCTTGTTTATTATGGTAATTGGAGTAAATCAGAAAGCTGCTCAAGCCTCGGTCTTGCTTGCCATTACCACTTATTCGCTCCCATATTAATTACATACATACTGCTATATATCCTGTCTATGCCCATCACGTTGTCTTAGCCATCTCTTGCGGACGTATGTCGTCTGCTGCGTTCTATGAAATTGGACCTTAAAAGGAGTGCCTTTCTAATGATACCTTAAAATAATTAACCTTAACGCGACGTCAAAGGCGGTTGTTTAGGTACTTAATAGTCGCAAGAAAAAAACTTGAAATACGAGAAAGCTATTCACAAATATGGTTTCTAATGACGCGAAGTGCAGAATCGTTGAATACGTAATCAGGAAGGTAGCTATTACAATAGACGAAGTTTCTATTCATACTTAAACAATTATGGAGCCGCGTTTTCCATTGGCGGCCTCGTTTGTTACCGCCAGGCGACATCGGTTCAAGGGTCCGATGAAAGGAAAGGAAATAAAAAAATGTGTTTGTTTTTCAATTGTTACTTGAAAAATGTAGGTTTTTGTTGCTTAAGTACTTGTCTGTGCGTCTTTTGTACCCAAATGTTTACTGACATAGTTTATTTTAATAATTTTTGTACTAGCAATAGTTGCAAGTTGTAACCTTACCATAATAATGTAACTTCTCGTTTTATAAATGAGGAAAGGTTACAAATAGGAACCATTGATGAAAAAAATAATAAGGTTCAATAGTTAAATTAAACAATTTTATTGTTGTTTTCGCATTAATAATTTGGCTTAGTACGAACTGAGATGTTTATCAGTAGTATTCTCGAAAGTAAATGTTTGTGTGTGGTCTTGTTCATTGTGCCGTCAACAGGGTTACGGTACCGTGAAGTGTTTATTGTGCGAGTTCGCATAATGACAATCGTCGATCAGGAGACACAAGTTCATACAACACGTAGTTACTCCGCGGCTGAAGTTAGGAAGATATCCGCATTTGACAATCTGAACTGTTCTGTACCTCTGCGCTAATTCTGATAGCTGCTTCAATTGTCTTGTAAAAAGGGTCAGGCTCATTTTCCTATAAAATACAGCACATTATTTTTATTCTTCACATTAGTTTCAGCTGTTATGATGGTTTTTTTTGCTTAAAAATGTATGTCGTTCGTTCTTTTTGATATATGTCACCGTTAAATATATAATTTTCCAATATTTTATAGCTACTGGAATATTTATGCAAACCATAGTTTTGCTAATAACCATAATTTAGCGGGAATGGATGGCAAAATTGATTGGTTATCGTAAATTAAACTAGATGACCTGGTCTGCGGTTGAAACTCATTATGGTAAACAATAGATTATAGAGGCATTTGATGTCCCGCTGACACATGTCGATATCCATGTCAACTGTCTGTCAACGAGGACTTCTGTCTGACGTGTGACGTTCTAGTTTATGAACGCAGTGTGGTAGTGTGCGAGCGTAAAATTGAATCTTCCATAATATTAACAATAAAATAAGATTTCTTTAGAATAGGAAACCTGTGGATGAAAATATTACATATCAAAACAAGTAGTTTATTTGTACTTTTAAAATTACCTATTGCGAGTGACTGAAGTTGCGCTATAAAGCGATTTTATTAAAGTTTCTTTTGGTCCAACGTTTGACACGAAGCAAAAATACTTGCTTAGGTTTTAATAAGATTTATTAATACCACCTACCTATGCCGTAACATTTGCCTTTCAAACAAAAGCGTATAAATTTTGTAACAACAACACTTTATAATTGGAATGTTATAAAGCGCACATATTTAAATGAGTCAGCGAGTAATTTGCGTCACCGTTAAACGTCGTATTATTTCTGTTTCAGGTAACTAAACCAACATCTCTATACACTGGAACCAGAGAAAATTAATTCCAAGGTTTGTGATGTGTGTTGTAATACGCTTTTGCTCGCCACTTGAATAAATTATGGCGTGTTTGTTTTCGTTTCGGCGATACTGTGTTGTTATAATGTTATGTATTAGATATTGTAATTTAATATGCTTTTTTATATTCAAAGATATAATTATTTTAGGAATATTCTTGTTGCGGTTATTGATGCATTTGCTAGTAGGAGTTGATAGAAAATGTTTATGTTATTGCAAAGCGATAAATGACGACGATAAATAACGCTTATCTTAATGGTCTTTTTAACTGGAAGCTTTAGTTTTATCTATTTGTCTAAATAGCATGTAAATCCTAATTATTATTTGAACGGCATGAATCTTCTGTTTAGAACGTTAAAATCAAAAGGATTTATGTAGATCAGTCAACTGATGGCTATTTGGAGTCAGCGGGATAACCACATCCGATTGTCTACATCGCGGTGGTGACATCCTGGTGTAACCACTTTCCTTTGTAGTACCAGCATTAACATTTTAACGGCTAAACTCTTATTGGTTTCTTTAATAAAAATATCACTCGCAAGCTATTTTGCGCGTTTGAATAATAGTTATTGCCAGCTCCAATTGCTTCAAGCGCTCAACTATTTGTGTTTGCCTCCGCCCGACATCGACGACGTCTCTCTTGTAATAGCCATCGTTCCGATGAAATGTAGACAACACAGCGTCTGTACCGCAAGCGCTTTTTTTGCTTTCGAATTCATTGAACATTGTTCACTTTACTGTAAGCACGCTGCTCAGCCAAATTTGCCACGGTTTTTGAGAAAAGCTATTGTTGTTGTTGCAGTTAATGGAAATTTTTGTTGGCTGCTATTTAAAAGGAGTAGAGGACATATTTTGATCTTGTTTTTTTTGTGGAAAAATATTGTGCACTATCTTCAGTCGGATCAAAGCTTATCTGTATTTGGGCTGCTAGTTTTTTGTAAAAGTTTTTTTTGTTATTTAAATTCTTTTCTCGATGTTATGTGATTAAAATTTTTCTTGTTTTATATACACTCAATCATTTATAATTTAGCCCAAAAGTACCCTTTTATTTTTATTCGTTGTTAAGATTAAACAGCGTTACCAGATAGCCATCGTTCCGGTTGGCGAGGCGGCGTGACGTCACTATTGTCAACTTTGTGGCCAACCAATGCCACGATGAATGATATGCGCTTAAGTATGACCGCTGTCCGCCCCTGACTCATACCTTCATAGTGCCTAGTGACAGAATCGAGAAGGTATTTAAGGGCATCGATATAACTGAACTAACAAAGATAATGACGCTGTGTTGACGTTTAGAAGCAGTTGTGCAGGAAAATGCAAGTGAAATGCAAGATTGGTAGGGACTACTATTTTAACGCAGAATAGTGTAGGTTAGGTACATTATTAAATCAGAAGGTTAACGAAGGTAAGCAGTCTTCTAGTATATTTATCTACCCAATAAAATGTTATGTAACTTTTTTTACCATCGGAAAGTAAAGCTAAATCGTTTGGGCCAATATTTTTAGAGCTTTCAAAATAAGAACACGACCGCTACTGCAGCGCGCCCGATACGTAACATTGTAAATTTATTCCGAGTGACGGTGACGCAATAAAAAGAATCTCATATCGGTATTATACACGGAGGTGTGTTCGAGACGCGGACAAAACTAAACGTACCGACAACAGAAAGAATAAAACGTCAACGACAGCGGCAGCTACTGAAAGTTTGAGAAAAAGTGCGATTCCGAATGACACGGCTTTCGACAGACATAGTAATGTAACAGACCTCGATTGCATGCATTGCGACGGCTGAACATCATACTTTATTTATTATTTATTTACAAAACTTATTCCGATAAACAACTGTGGTCGAATGCCGAAATTGGCCGCATACTTAAGTAGAAAATTATTATATCTGCGAATGAATATTGCAAAGTAATGCAATCTCCTAGAGTCGAATGTCACCGCTGTCTGTCGGTGACGTATGCTGTTTGTCGCGTTGTACGGAACTGCACCTTTAATTCGCTTTATAAGATTTCATTCTTTTTACGCGTCTCTCGTTTCACCACGCCATCCTCTGGTATGATACGCCTTTTTGTGCACGACCAGTTTTTGCCTTTACATTGTTTGACTTACCAATGTTTACGGTTCTTTTGCCCACTTATCAGGGCATTAATTTAATGTTGCTTTGTAAGCTTTTCTTTTATTTTTTTTATTAATTCAAAAATTTCTCTTATAACAAATGTAATAAAAATACTTCTTTCCATAGTAAGTGGTATCATTTTTTTAGACATTAGTACCTCTAAAGACAACACCGACAGGTTTTCGTCCAAAACTAAGAGAGCTATCAGTATAAAAAAAAAATATTTTTGAAAAAAATTTGATTGATTATAATACGGAAAAACAACCGGTAGAGCGACATTATTATTGCAATACAAGGGTAACCCGTCAGACCTCACTCAAAAGATCTATTGTGGGACGAAACAATTTACGAATAAATGTATATCGTATGTTATTTTTAGGTTCCTGTCACAAATAGGTATGATTTATATTGCACAACTAAGTAGTGCAAAAAGTACGGATAGCCCTGTGAGTTAAAAGATGATTAAAAATGAAATTATTTTGGCATGTAATGGAATATTTGTGAAATAATAAATAAGGATTGTTTTCTAATCCCTAGTTAGTAAGTCGATGGACCAAAATAACACTAGTAATTTATGACGTCAATTAGCAAGAAGATTAGTACGATAAATTAGATAACGGGCCTAAGCTGCTATAAATTAAATTAAACTCTAACAAGTTTCCTTAAGTGTACCCGCTGGGAGGTTACGATAAAAACTGTGTCGAATGCCGCAAGAAATACCACCGTTTTAAACGAAAGATCACAGCATTAAACATTTATAATTAGCGGTCATGCAAGTAATATATGAGCAGTTAGATAGTATTTATTATTTAATCCCTTGCTTTGTCCATAACTCAATGGTGGTCAAACTACACGGCGACAGAATATTTTTTTTTGTCTTATTCACTATTTCACTAAAATAGACTAACGCGTTACAATCCAGTAGATGGAGTATTGATAGACAAAACATTGATAAGTGGTCACCATTGCTTAAATCTAGACAAGAGAAAAGTGGATCATTAATTTAAAACCTCTGTAAGCATTTTACGGTTGGTATTAGTTCGTCGACAGATGGGTTAAACTTTGCTTTGGTGTTATTGTACTTTGGTTGGCTTAAATATAACATTAAAGTCGTGACATGCGGGCTTAAGGGGCAGAACGTTAAATAAAAGAAAATAGGGTTAAAAGTTTATTACTTCACTGAAGATATGTTCCTTCGTATTGGTAGTCTAAGCCTTCGCTTTCTCATCACACCAAATCTTACTTTTATAACGCGGTTAACGATGTGAATCGCAGAGTTATGGTGGTATTACATATTAAGTTGTAAAGTATTCACTGATTGTTTACGCTTTCAATATTTTTAACCGGCTATGAAACAATAAATTTGTTTAATAATGGCGCTTATATTTTGTGTATTAGAAAGTTTAGTCTTTCGTCATACGGGTAACGTCGTTGACTATTATACAAATAGGTACATTATCATCTAGTATGTTGACTGCAAATACGTATCGATTTTTAAAGTAAAAAAATGAACACTGTTCAACTTTCTGCACTTTATGCGTATTCTCAAAGTCGTCCCCGTATTTGCATTATTTTTAAAACGGAAGTCGAAAGATGAAACCTTTGCTGATATATTAATACGATATAGATCACGCTAAGTATATTGGTATTCGAGTTATTCAGTTAACTGTGTTGCTCTAGAACCCAGAAAAACGATGCATTGATCGTCGTAAAGGGTATTATAAGCTGTTCTTCCTATTATCTTGTTATGCAAATGTTTCTAGCTCGTGCGACATTAGAGGCTTAGTCCTGTTATCTAGTTAGCGTGATCCAATATGGCCGCCGCTGAAATAGTAAAAGTGCACGGACCGCCCGCTATAGGTCAAGGACCATCGGCTTTGTCTTTGTCTAGCAAACAATGTGGCTCTTGGAACTCGCTCCTGTACAAGTTTTACTCGTAAGACTGCCTACTATATTGATGAATTAGTTTCGTAACGCCTGGTTTATAGTTGCCTAGTTGCCATGGCCGCGCTTGGATTTGGCGCTGTATAAATCATAGAATATTATTATTGTTAATCTAGATACAGAGAATAAAATTATTTGAGCTAGATGACTATAGGTCAAGGACCAGCCGTGTCCATCCAGTCGTTAATAATATCTTACAACTGTTAGCTGAGAACAAAGCCACTCGCTTTGTGTTATTGTTGCGGGGATCAGCGGAGTTGAGAGACTTCTCTTGTCCATAACTATAATAACTTTACGATTAACAAGTAGGTACCTATAAATGTAGCGGTATCTATATTACCATTACCATAAATATTACCTAAGTTGTTTCGCAATTATTAAGTTGGAGACAAAGAAAAGTGATAAAATTTGAATATTTAAGCGGGAAGAGGACATTTACTCATGATGAATGAGCTTAGTTCCACTGTAGTGGAACCAGTATTTTGACCCATTTTAACATAAATCATTTGCTGAATAGATTAGGCATTATTATAGCTGCAGCACGGACGCATTACTTCAGGTCAGTAGCTCCTAGTGCTGCATTGTGCCTGAATAAATCAGAATAAAAGTCAGAGTTGGAAGATTTTTTTTTGCCTAATATTTTATATTAGGCCTTGGTGTTAATACTTATTAGGTACAACGCTTGTTTAAATCTTCTACACCCACTTCTCTTAGACGAAGACAGTATAATATTAAATTTGAACTACATCCATCCCCGTTATGGGTTTATAAACCTGCTATTATGTTGCGAGAAGCCAATCTCGTGCA
>LGAG01000038.1:243443-256495 GCA_001278395.1 Lerema accius | reverse complement strand
GTTTGACCCTCTCATATTCTCGTAATAAGTGAAAAAATATAACCTAATATCGACTATCCTACGCCACTAGTTATCCAATAAAATTTCTATATGCTATCTAATAAGATTGTTATAAAATCCAGAGGAACGATCTATGTAAGTACTCAAACTACGGCCTCGTTTTTACTTCAATCTTATTTAATTCCCAGATGCACAAGGTTTCTATCTCGAACTCGATAAAAGACTCGGGGAAATGTAATTCCAACTAATACCAGACTTAAAGAGACGCTGCTCCCCTTCGGACTGTTTCGAGGGTCTCCGCTGGTCTTATCTGCTCAAGTTGTGTCATCCCAGTTCCGTTTGTACCTATCTTTGCTCTTCAAATTAAATTGATTCCGCTACGCGACTCTCGTAGATTGAACAGAATCGAATTAATCTCGTCACTGATTGAAAAGTTAGTTGGGATATCGGAATGCTTAACGGTGGCGAATATTGAAATTTCCGGAAGCGTCGATGTTTGCACTCAAAATTTCTTTTGGTGCGCTTGAATGGCAGTATTTGATTACCAGTTCCCACCTCTATCATTAGGAAAATGCCTTGATTAACCTCGTCTAGCGTGGGAAGTTAGACATAATTTATCTCTCGTCCGCCCTAACAATTGGACAGCTCGTTATTCTCTCGACTGCGTTAGTGATTCGAGTCTACTTTGTAGTTGTTCAGTTGCTCGTACGACCGTTGTTTCTTGGTAACTATCGGTATCCAATCGTCCGGGAAATTATAACGTCGAAGAACGTGAGAAGAACGTCCTCGCCACGTTGCTATGGCAACGGCCGAATTGTTGAATTAGTTAGTCTCCCTTACTTTTCACTGTCGGCTAAGGCACCGCTTTTCATTCTATTTTCGGATACGATTTTCATGGCGCACCGCACAAGGTTTATATTGTGAGCCTAATGTAATGAAGATGGTCGTGCTAATACGTTTCTTGCTACGCGCTTTTCCTAGCCGAATTTATAGGTACAATGTAGCAACGCTTTTTTATTCAATTTGGCAAATTGATTTGGCGTAGAGTGTAAGCGAATTACTTGTTTGCTGTCTCTATACCTGTGTTGATGATAAAGTTGAAGACAGAAAACAGAAAATAAAACTTCGTTTTTGGGATCATTAATATAAAAATTAATAATGCATCAGCTGAACTGTGGCTCCTTAAAATAGGAGTGTTGGTCTATTAGATATTGATGGTAATTGGTTAGAGGCGACGTAATTAGCTCGTATCAATACTTTGTTTCTGCTTGTAAATCAATGAAAACTTTTACTGCCAACCTTTTCTTTTGTTTATTTAGCGCTTATTTCGCCAAGATGCCTTCCCATCCGAATCCGAAATGATCTAAAATTGAATTAAGGCTTTAGTTTCACGAGGAGGTTTGTCTACCTGTTATTTTCTTATTTTCTTTTTGTACAAGTATTTGATTGTTAATTATTTGTTATTAATAAAGTGGTTATCACTATGTTATTTTATTGTTCTACTTAAAATAATAATAATTTGATAACGTTGCGTAGTATGATTACTATTATATATTGAAGTAACTACGACTTTACCGACAATCCACACTTGAACTACATCGTGTTACTTTCTAAGCTCCTGGATTACAGGACAGACACTTGGCATAAAATTGGATTAGGTGTCTATTAAGTATTAAGTATGAAGCCAGAGAAATTAACGAATTAGCAGCTAAACAAAACGAGGCTTATAAATATTTATATAATCACCTTCAAGGTCTTCTTAGAAAAACACCTTATGTCGCGAAATCTGATCGCGATAAGCGTCGCTAAGCCTAAGCTTAATTGATATTGATAAAATTCCGTACGCACGTGACTGCTAGAAAAATAGAAAACATTCGGTGTAGCGTGTACGGTATGTCAGAATACATGTAAATTGAAATAATTGCAAATGTTTCCCTCAAAACATGATGTCGACGCAGCTTATTCCCCTACGGCCATTCTGTTTTATCCGCTAAGGAAACGCTGTGCCAGAATGCCAATCATGCCTGGACGTCTTATTTCTTTGACTTGTTAGTATCAATACTGATCAGTGAGAATTGTGAATGATGGGACCCGGGAAATTCGAGTTAGTTAGTTCATTTATCATTGGTTTACTGACCAAAACACTGTTCAAGTTTAATATTGACTTAACGTTATTCCCAACAACAATTGCGGCCTTGGACAAAGCCATTCTGTCCCAACTCAACTTTTAATTGGAATCGGGCGACAACCCCCCAATGCTTAATCGCCTCTACCTTGTCGGCCAAGTTTGCGCGGTGAGGCGTCGACGTTGCCATAACGAATCAAGTTATAATTAATTAACGACTTTAAACACAGTTCATTTAATAATAAAACAGCTTGCACTGTAACGAGGCGGCGCGGCGGCGCCACGGTCGCGAAGCGTCCATAATTCTACTGTCTCCCGGATTCACATCGCTTCGCGCACCCTTATTTAACTTCTCTAGGATTAATAGTTCAACATTGTTTCACTTTGGTGAATGTCGCGAGACGGGAGGTCTTTGACCGACGCCGTTCCGTCGTCATGGCAACGGGAATATCTACGTGATACGGCCATGAAATAATAAGTGAAGGATAAACCCGTGCACGCCATAAAGGATAAAAGGCTCGCCGTGAATGGCGGCTCGGACCCTCGGGGGATACTCCATAATTTTGCCCGTGCCTTATTAATAATTATGTGACGTCCGATTCTTCTAACTAGGTTTAATTCTGTTTGATGCGACTGTTGCTAAGCGATTGAAGATTCATTTGTATTATGATCACTGCAATGTAATAACATCCGGTATCAACCTGTTATAAAATTGGTATTTTTTGTACTAATGTATGTTGTAATAACACATTCGTACGAGTATATGTTTTGGATAAATGAACAAAATTACGAAATTTTAAATATACGATTTCACTAAATTACCTAAAATGGTTTAGAGATACATGTTGGCACTCTTGGCACTATCTTATAACGTCATCTATAAGTACAGAAAGGCAGGTTATAACAAAAATAAATAAAGTAGGTACCTAATTCGAACAGGGTCACCGAATGGTAAAAAATATATCACATGTTTTTTCTCTTTGTTACGCAATTTTTACAGGAAAATATCACAACGCACAGATAGATTCTGTAATAGAATTGTGTCGTATTTCACACAGACCCCCTATGTATTTTGTGTTACTTCGCCGTATTTACGTAGACCCAACGGTAAAGTGATGGTGCAAGTAATAAGAACGCGAGTTATTTGTTTTCCTTATAATTTCCAGAAGTTATATTTTTTTTTGGTGGAATATGTATTTTATGTTTCGTGAATTAATGGACTCCGAAAAGCAATTGTTGTAAACAAAATTTAACTTTTAAGCCTCTCAAAAAGAGTGGTCATGAAATGTCCGTCATTTATTTACCTCCTTCATAATTTAACCCGGTGCCCAGTACACAACTGAACGTAACAAATTCTGTCAGATCTGTCTAAAGCACGACTTCCAACCCAAAAGTTAGTAAAAAGGGTCCCTTTTTACGGAAAATACGGAAATATCTACCCGCCCTTTATTTATGCAGACTTCATCGATGTCATATAAAACTTCAAGCTTGCTCCCTGGTCACTTTCTCTCAAAGGTGCATTTTGGAGACGATCTTGTATTTATTCATTTAGCGTCAGAGGTATGAAGAATACGATTCTTAAGAAGATAGAACACTTTTTTAAATAAACATGTCTTTAATTGAAAACCTTCTCGTTTTTGAGGGGAAATCGAACCAATAGTTTGCGGATTATATGGGATTTCTACCCACTAAAAACCCATCGGCACCCAGTACTTACTAATGTCTTACTAGCACTCACTAGATTACTCTATAATACTCTTACGTTGAGCAATGACATGACAATTTGTTTGTAAAATTCTCGAAGTACACTTAAATTGGGCTTAACTCTGATGAGCCGACGAAAACGTTCCAAACAAGAATTAACGTTTTGTTACCTTGTCGGTACTCGGTGCCGTCATAAACCATAGCGGTTCAGCGATGCGGGTGACGCGGCTTCGGTATCATATCATACGAAACAGCTCAGTAGTCGTGCTTGCTTTGCATTGCGCAATCATTAGTGTCGGATTTAACCGACGTCGACGGCTTTCTACTTTATACCAGTTACATATACGTTTATAGGTTCACAATTTTTCTAAAGATAATTAAATTGTATTAAATAACATATTTTATTATTGTATTTTGGTAATCAGATTTTGTACTTTCCTTACACGTAATTGAGTAAGTTATCTTGCTTGGTATGTGACGTGATATGCAAAATTAAATTTCTTATGGTAAAAGGGTAGGTACGACTTACACAGAAAACGCCTGGTGATTGACAATTGAAAGCTTAATTTGAAATCCCGCTTTTGAAATTTTAATCCATATTTAACTTATTTTGGAAAAGGAATCACGGTAGAGATCATAAACCAGAAGCTATTTCCTAGTGTCATTAATTATGACATTTCACGTGTAAGACGAGGTGTTATAATTGGACCATAATATTACGTAAGATAGTTTATGCTAATGACCTTTGCATATAAATTGATCCTCATCAGACCTGTTGGTGAAATTCAGTAACCGCGTATAATGTTATTGCTGGTCCGTCGTCAAAGTTCTTAATGACTTCCAAATACTCTGAACCTCACAGAATCGAAGAAGTTAGGAGTGTAGGTACAAACGGTTAATTAAATTAAATCCAACATTTCGTATACAATAATTACACAGGCGCTTAAAAGTTTTTTTTTTATTATAATTTTACTTGTAATGTAACTTGTAATTGTAGTAAAGTTTGATAATAACTTTAAAGCTCTTTAAAGTCTCTCTTGGAAAAGTTCAAAATAAACTAAAGTCAAACGGGACATTAACACGATATGAAACCAAACAAACTTTTGTACATAATTTACTTGTTACGAAATATACTATTTAGGTATTCTCGTTGCTCTAACTTTGTCGTAAGTTATACTAACTTAATAGAATCATTCTCAAAGGATTCATAAACTTCTGTCGAGTTATGTTTACGAGTTGGTTTGCCTTAGTTGTTTGTAAATGTTAATTAATTACTCTACTTGGACACTTGGACAGACTAACATAATTACGATGTCATCTTCACATCATTAACGTGAATGCGCCATTTAAAGCGTTCATGTACTTATATTATTATTATGTAACTTTTTTATTAAAATTAGTCATTTTGCATATATGGCCTAAGTTTATATGTGCACGAAACTAATGATTTTATATCAACACAAACATAAATAAAAAGTAAAATTAAATTTTATCTAAAAACTGAATCACGTATTGCGTTGCAACAGAAAAATATTTTCTCATATTAAAAATGTATCTACTCAAAACTTCATGTGGTATGTTTTGTGCCTGCTATTGTAACGAAATTAGAAGCAGACAGCAAGCAACTTTTAAAAATAACTTATAAAGCATTCTAAAGTGGATCTGTCCGTCGGAAATCGACGTGAAAACTCTGACCAAAGCTGAAAATAACTGGTTATTTTTAGCAGCCTTTGTCGACCGAACAATCATCTTTCAGCATAAATGTAGCATAGTTCTAAAAATGTGATTAATAGACGACTGATTCTGTTAGGAAACGGAGAGAAATAAAGTGAAACAGAAAATGTATTTTTTGTATAGCTTTAAGAACTATTGTCTATTTAATCAAAGTAGCTTTAATAACTTTAAGTACATCAAAGTATTAACAAATTAAATAATTTCAAAATTAAGTTATTCAAAGTTTCATTGAACTTGACTAGAGCCCAAAATTTACCAAACGTGTCGATCTAAAAAGGCCTTCAAACGTTAAAGGCTTACCCACTAATTGTATTAATAAATTATTAACTTTAATTCTTCTCTTAGCTCTGGTTTAATACGTTTCAGTATTAATATACCCAAACAAAGCAGGGATTAATCTCCAATTATCTTTTTGAATTAAAGTAAATTTTATGATTAGCAAGCTCGAGTGTAATTCAGACTGCGTAAAATAAGACACTTTTATTTACATGGCTCTGTATAACATACACCAACGGTATTATTTCGACGTGCTCCTTATGTAAATAATGACAACACGCAATCGTAATTTATCTACGATCTATTGACATTAATATGCGAGTGGATTCGTATGTGGGATAGGCGCGGTACGGCGCGCGACGTTCTCCGATGGAGCGTGAATGGGTCGCGCCGGATCCGTGCACCGGTGAGCGCATTGTCGTCTTCCGCGTTGCGTTGGTTGTCGGTGTAGCCACGTGAGGCCGATATGTTTGTGATATATGTATGTGTACTTTTTATATGTCTACACTAGTGGACTCGCCCTCGCTGCGCTTCGGTAAACCTATGCCGAAACGAAGATAAAAACGAAGCCTAAGTTACTCCTTACTACATCAGCTATCCGCTAGTGAAAGTCCCGTCAAAATCGGTTCAGTCGTTTCGGAGATTAGTCGGATCAAACAGACAGACGGACAGAAAGGCAAAATTTAAAAAAATTGTTATTTTGGTATGTAAGAGAATGAAATAAAACGCTCACTATCGTGCGTTTGATTAATAGAAATGTCAAATGGGAGTAATTAAAGTGGTCAGTAACGTAAAAATCCCAGCAGTTACATTGAGCAGTGGAAATAATTAGTTGGGCAGTAGAATATTTTTTGGGCAGTAAAATAAAAAGTGTGGCAGTAAAACGTGAGCAGTACTAAAAATACAAAGTGCCGGTAATTTTATCATAAAAGGAGCAGTTCAATAAGTAATTGGGCAGTAATACATGAGCAGTAATTTAAAACAAATTGCCCTGTTACATTGGGCAGTTATTATAAGCAGTTAATGTGGGCAGTTAAATTAATATTTTTAAATAATGAAAAGAATTTGACAAAAATCTCATTGTTAATGGTCTTTGGTTGGGTTAGGTTAGGTTGGTATGATTTTATTCGTTCGGAAGGAGGTAACCCGCGACAGCGGGTTTCCGACGACATCTGTGACATAATCCAGTTATACAATAATGATAATCGTGTAGACTTCAATTAAGTGGGCAGTAAAAGTTATAAAATGGCATACCAAAAAGTTAAGTAAAAAACACCTTATTTGACGACGAACACTAAAATGTGAAGGTGTGTTAGGTAAGGGTTAGGTTTAAATTTCGTTTGCCCTATTAAATCTTTATTTCAACCCTACGAGTTACTGCCCTCAAGTTGCTGCTCACAAGTTACCGACCAATTGAAATTTTATAACTGCCCACTATTAACTGCCCATTTAATTATTTTACTACCGAAAAATATATTTATTACATTTTTCATTTATTTTACTGCCCAAACTTTACTGCCAATGTCATCAATTTTACTGACCAAAATCGAAATATATTACCGCCGCGTTAAACTAGTGCCATGTCAAATTATATGTATACGCACGTCAGGTCAAAATTCAACCATAATACTGAGTCTCAGGTTAAATATATGTATTCTGAGTTACAAAATGTTTTAAAACCACTTTTCATTGTGATCACTTACTTGGACTTCTATATTATGCGTACTCTGTGGTCAATAGATAGTAGAAATAGCAATACCGGATCAATATTTTACTGTCCGGAAGTCACTCGCTCGGAACTTATTTGCATTTCCGCTTTGAACGTTAATTTCCCTCGTATATTCAGTAATAGTTCTAATTGCATATATTTAAATAATTAATTGTATAAGAGGGATAAAATCAGTGATTTGGCTTCCGTATTAACTAAGTATAATATCTGCATGTCTCTTTATTAGTTTTGGAATATAGAATATAAAAAACACAATCGCATCAATCAGTCTCTTGATAACGTTATAAAAAGTTCTAACAGTGGCTAAGAAAAGAACACTAGAATGATTCCCGAATCCACAGCGTAGCTTTGGAGAGCTACAACATTTTTATCCTATGGCTACGCCAACGTACCTACGTCACGCATCGTAGCAGTGTTAGTGGATGTACGATATTAAAAGTTGTATTAGACTCGTTTAGCCCAGCAGACGTTATTATGGAATATTAATGACAGCCTTAGGGTTACCAAAAGACCGGGCAGACGTTGTTATGCAACATACTTTGTTTTATTGTTTCGTTGATCCTTTAATTTTTCTTTCAAGTTTGTACTCTCGTTTAACTGTGATTTAAGAATAAAGATCATGAACTACTAAATATTATAACTAAATCTAGTGTTATATTTATTGTGTTTAAACTCGTGTGTGCGTCACCCGTGGCCGGATGGTGATTCGCGAGAGACCGCTGACATTTAAAAGGTTATCCATAACATGGTAGATTGAATTACGGTCACGTTAGCAGTGTCACGTTACTGGAAATAGAACTGGGTGTAATAGATGAAAGTTACCGGGGCTTTGTAATGATACGAGCTTGTATACCAGAATAAAAACTATGTCAGCAGTAGTAGTTTAGGGGTTTGAAGGCACACCTGCATGAGTTTCGGTTTCGAATCCGGCATTACTTTGTAATATATGATAGAAAAGATTTGATTAGGCTTGATGCGAATTATAAACGAAGAATGCAATGTTAAGACGATTGCAATACCAAATTCCGATCTTAACATATAAGAACTACTCTTTTACTGTCGTTACTGTGTCGTCTTTCCTATTTCAATTTAAATCGAATCATTAACTATTGTAGGTACAAATGTTTCTCATAAAACCATCTCATGCGACGGAGGCTCAGTAAAAAAGTATTCCGTATGACAACAGCCCCGAGAAACGAAGTGCGATTTAAAATAGATCGTTAAAAGTAATACATAGATTTACGACTCCATTTACTACGTCGATATCATAGGCTCACACAATCGTCTTGTTATTATTGTCTTCATGGTAAAAACATGCCATTCTTAGCTTCATTACTGCACCCAAGACCTTCTCCCAGCAAATTGCTAGCGATATATAGAAAGCCAATTTATTTATACACCGACATTAAATAGATATTGTGCTTTAAATTTGTCTGGAAACTACGCTTTCGTATTAGTGTGAGTACCTACACTTTGGTACATTGTAACTAATTAATTGTAAGTGTAGACAGTTATTAGACACATCTGTTTATAATCAGCGAAATAAATACTGTAACAACGATATTTGCACAGAAATACTAACGCTACAAACAATAACAAAATATTATGAACACAATTGGACCATTAAACGTGTCACAAAGGGCTCGGATGACATTTGCAAAATGACACCAAGTGTGCAGACCGCTCGCGGAAATGTCAAGGATGTTAGCTAGTCGGTTAATTAATGAGGATGACTCGTTAACCATGATGTTGGTTAACTTTAAAATGGTTCATTGCCGTCAACCAACTAAACACTAAGGTACGAGGATCTTCTCGTACTTGAGGTAGACTGAAGTATTCTCCGCTAGTTTGAGTAGCACGAATTGGTTTCAAGTTGTCGATTTATTTGCAGCCTGACTAAGCTGTCTTGATACTCTTGATAACTGATGAACTGAAATAAATAGTATAATAATGTTAGGTACATTTTCTATCTTGTTCATTTCACTGAACTTGCTAACTTTCCGTCTGAAACAGTTTATAAAAACTTTGTTTAACTGACTATTACCTTTTTATTATTCATCGATATTGCTGTTGACACTGTGAGTAATCTTAACTCGTGATCATGTTTAATGTATCGTCAATTACTTAACATTCTTGGCTCATTGTTATCGAGTAATCTTATAGGATGTCGGTAATGTATTTTCCGCAGTGTTTATTTACTAAAGTAATCAAACTCAATTATCTGAGTGGTGTCCTCTGAGACAATTACTCCGCACCTTCATTTTTTATACGCTGCTATTCTACGTTGATACGGTGGACTTAATGATACGTGGCGAATTTTCCTTCTATAACACTCCGCTCGGTTTTTATCGCTCATAGGCGAAATGGAAATTCTCGGTAATGTTATAAGTAAATTTATAACATCACCTAGTACGCGAACGAGGTCATTTCCCTGTAATAGAAATTAAATAATACACTTCGGTGACTCGACCTGCGATAGGCTAGCAGTGCCCACAGGACACCTAGATACTGGGCGTAATTTATTATCCAATTGCCTTATTGCCTATTACTTAAAATCATTCAGCTCATTATTTACATTGTCCCCACGAAAGCTATTTTAGTTTAATAATGCTAATTGTTCTCTCGTTGTTTCCAGGGAACAAAACTATGGATAATAATGGAATATCTCGGCGGCGGGTCGGCGCTGGACCTGATGAAGGCGGGCAGCTTCGAGGAGATGCACATAGCGGTGATACTCCGCGAAGTGCTCCGCGGGCTGGACTACCTCCACTCAGAGCGGAAACTGCACAGGGATATCAAGGCGGCCAATGTGCTTCTGAGTGAGATGGGCGATGTCAAACTTGCGGATTTTGGTAAGTTCAATATTATTATTATTATGTATCATACGTGTAAACCAAAAACAAAAGGTCGTATCAGAATTATGTAATGATGATATTCGTTTATCGGTACTAGTTTTGAAGGTCATATTTTTCCAAAATATTGGTTGAAGATAAATATTGAAAGAGCAAATTGTTTAATCATTTTGTGATTAAATCAAGAAGATCTGCTGCTGCAAGTGAAACCGTAAAACTCTTACGTAAGAAAGAAATCCTATTTGTTATTCACAATATTCCTTAATTCCCAGCGTAGGGCGAAAAATGAGCGCATAAGCTAACAAATTTAGATCACGGTGTCATTGTTATATTTTATTAGCGTCCTAATATTATAACGCAGTAACATTCAACTCCCAAACAGCTGTTCCCATTGTTACAAGCCGGCAGTAATATGCCACTTGAATAGTTTCCGTTGACGACGGCCGCTCCTCAAGCGCAGTAAATCCGACGACGCGTGAAGAACGATCGTGAAAACAGTTTTACAGCGATCGTTACGCTGATACTCCTGGGCGGGTATTGCGTGGAAAATAACGAATCAGCGTCAAACGAATATGAAGTTGTAAAAGGTTGAAGGAAAACAATAGGAGTACAAAATCAGTATTAACACGGATGTCATTGCAGCTGATCATTACGTACATTATCCACTTGGATGACGCTGGTATCATGTGATGGTTACATTTCCGTGCATAAACCGCCTGCCGCGGAAAGGGGAGGGTTAATGTCAGTGAGCTGATCATAATGAAATAGTCTGGCTTTTAAGCACAATCACAATTCATCGTCAATTCATATCTACATTAATCAATACGACGAACATTCTTGCTTTGTTATCAGTTTGTAGACTTCCTCATAAGTGTAACCCAGTTAAAGTTGGTCCTGAAAGTTATATCCTCATATGCTGAATTGTGCACCAGTTCGAAGTATTTACATTGGAGCATGCTGATACGCTAATCCGTTCGTACGAACAAGTTCAACATTGATCAAAGACGTCCTGAACGGAGTTAGGAGTTCCGTGACGACCCCGCGCTTACCCCACAGCTGGCACGTCGCCAACAACCAAGATTTGAACCGTTTGAAAGAGCGTGCTCAGTGTGCCGAAGGAGCGAACACTAAATGTCCCTTTCCATTTGCAAGCTTTGTGAAATGGTGGCAGTGGCACCACTTATTTTATTAGTCCCATAGACAAGAAGGGCTAAGTGAAGTTTCTTTGTCGCTCTTTTGTTCAATCAGATCAAAGAAAATAGAGAACAGTTTTGTAGTAGATCTATCCATATTGCATTTGTTTCATATCTTTTTCCAATGAAAAAACTACTATACAAGTCCAAGGTCGTCGTTTCAAAAACCCATCTTTTACTTACAGGTGTCGCGGGCCAACTAACAAACACGACAAGCAAAAGGAACACATTCGTAGGCACGCCGTTCTGGATGGCGCCCGAGGTCATCAAACAGTCCTGCTACGACAGCAAGGCTGACATCTGGTCCTTGGGCATCACGGCAATAGAGCTAGCCAAAGGAGAGCCCCCGAACTCGGAGCTACATCCCATGAGGGTTCTATTCCTCATACCCAAGAACAACCCTCCACAACTGACCGGCAGCTACTCGAAACCGTTCAAAGAGTTCGTAGAAGCATGCCTGAACAAGGACCCGGAAAATGTAAGTTCACGACTTTTGAACCGATATTTTATTTCGTACGGATTACTTTGAAAGTTTTTCCAATAGTCGAGCAAAGTGGAGGAAATCTCGAGTAGTCTTGAAAGGCGTGCTGAAATAGTATCGACATTTTTATACAAATATTATTGCTGTAGTTTCCTTTGTACGATTGAATAAGAAATGTTTTGTTCACTTTCAGTGGTTCGGTTTTCATGTTTAGTTTAACAATACGTATTATAACTAATCTGACTATCAGAGCTTTTTACAATGCCTCATTCTGATTGACGGTTATTATCTGACGACTTTCCTTAAGTGCCTGTTGTTTGATTGTTATTATAACGTTTCAGAGACCGACAGCAAAGGAACTGTTGAAGTTCCAGTTCATCAGAAAGGCGAAGAAGAACTCGTATCTAATGGACCTCATCGACAGGTATAAGAAGTGGAAGGCGCAGCGCAGCGAAGAGAGTGAAACGGAATCTGAGAACTCTGATTCGTAAGTATTAACACTTACTTAGGTACATCCAGAGAGTACTCGTAGAATGTTAGTAATTAAGATTACTAAAATATTTCAGTTTTATTTATGAGCCACATTATAGCTTAGTGTCCAAACAAGTAGCATGTTCAAAAGTTATTAAATGAATTTCAGTAAATTGTAATTGTGGGTAATTACATAAAATGTTAGTATAACATTATGCCTATAACTAAGTTGATATTATGTAGGCTGTTTCTGCGGTGAGGACCTGCGGTTTTTTGTTTATTAGTTGGCTAGCTTTTAGCTAAACGAAATTTATCAAATATCGAATGTACAAATTAGTTTATAAATAACAATAGTAGGTACTTAATTATATTTGAGTGGTCATAGATAATTAAAGGTCTCGTTTCATCGTGTCCCGTATTAATGAGTCCGTCCTCTCACTTGTTAGATATGGCTAAGTGAAATTTGGAGGTGCGTGGTGACGAGAAC
>LGAG01000038.1:220080-241455 GCA_001278395.1 Lerema accius | reverse complement strand
ATACCAATACCAATACCCGTACCGATACCAATACTCGTACCAATACCGATGCCAATACCGATACCAATACTGATAGTGTGTGTGTATGTCAGGTGGTGCAGAGGGTGGCGCAGCCCGCGGCGCCGGCGCATAACTCCACCGCGCACCACTGGATGAGGTAGGTACGGTCCCTGTATCATTATCATTTTACATTATCATTATACACATACATTATACTAGCTTGTAACCACCAGTTTAGTCCGTTAGGGGATGAACTTTCAATTATCCTTCCTCGGTTCACTCTCAGTCATCCTTAATCGTAACAGTTATTAACTTGCATATTTTTCGTAATATAACATAATCATTCCATATCCTTATGACATACAAAGATTCAATGTTTTTTATTGAACATCAATTATAATCGTATTTATACTTAGTATAACATTTGTTCTTGTACAGGGACCTCTAATACGCCGGCGGCGAGGCCGCCTCTGCTGTGTTCTCCGCGGCTGCACACACACACACACCACACATACACACACACTCACACACAACACACACACACCGTCACGCGCCAGTGGTTCAGCCGCCGGCGCTCGGCCTCGCCTTACGGTCACACTGCTGCCTTAACACGGGCTTATTTACATTAGAAAACTTATGAACACACACAAACATCAAGTAGAAAGACAATAGCGTAAAAATATCGCGGTACCCCCTTCAGCATGGGTTCCCGGTTTGAAAATGTCATATTCAGAGATATTCCCACTAGAAGACGTGTAGGCGGTAATGGTTTATCACGGTCACGGTTAGTTGTGTCACCTTACCTGGCTATAAAATATCTCAAGACTTACGCTTCGCTTCGCTTGTTGTGTGTGTTACTAAAAGAGCGATACAATATTATTCACTCGTGTCTAATGAAAATGAGCCTTAAATACCTATATATTAAAATTAACTATTGATTACATTCGACCAATATCATTTGCTAGCGTCGACGGCTGGACCCGCGGTCGGATCATGTAGTGTTTGTAATTACGACAGTATTATGCTGTGCCTTTTAATGTCCTAAACTTTAGATCTATCGTCGTTTGTCTATGACTCCTTTCGCCGATCGATATCGATATTTTTTACACGCGACGTAAAGATACGATTTAGATATGTAAATGATGTAACGAAGTTCCTCACTATCTATTAATCAGTTGCGCGTGAATAGTTTCTTGATGAAAAATATACAGGATATATCTCATTCGTTCATCCTATTATCTTACAGCCTTATATAAAATTAATTTTAGTTACGTACTTCGACATTAATTTAGCCTTCTTTCAAAGGGAAAGCAAGTTAAAAGATTTTAGTTATACGTAAGAAACTATTCATGTGTAAATGAATATATTCACACCCTAAATTATTAAAATATATAATCCTATGTACCTTATCGTAGTGCGTCGTGAGTTCGGAACGATGTGGCGCGACCCGAGGGTGCGTTTGTAGCTTCGATGATTATTTCATTTTTATTTACTAACCCCGGCAGATGTATAAACGCACCGTATGTGTTGTTTTAATTTTTTTTTATCTGTGGAAATAAAAATATACAAGTGGAAGGTGGAAATCGACGAGCAACCAAATAAATTACGTGTAATTTAATTATTGTATGTGACACGTTTATTTTGTTATGTATTTTATTGAAATCGTTTGGAGCTGTGTGTAGCCGCCATCGAGTCACAAAGTTGCAATGCCATAGTGTATTAAATAAAAAAAAATATATAACGTAATGAATACTAAAGATGGTTATGTCTTATAATATTTTATATTCCGTGCGTTATTTATGTAAATATCACCTTTAGTTCCGGCACTTTATGAGGTTGGGGGTCGTCGCTCGCACGGGGATATTGAAACGTTTGAAATTGGACTTTAAAGCTAAGGCGAAATGGTGTTCTTCACATATCCGGTTAAGAAGGAAGATTTGATATTAACACCTTCACTGCATCATGTGATTTAAAACATTAACCTACATAGATTTAAAGTTGAAATTCAAATGGTTTATTTGGAAGTTACTGTTCGTTGGTAGCAGTGTGAGAATGACCCTTTACACACTTAAAAATAAACTATAGTAATGGAAGCGATAGTCGTTGTGAGTTGCGCGTTTCGCTTTTATTTCGAAATGATTGTCATATTATGTCCTTTATTTCGAAATGGATGGCATACTATGATGTTTATTTCGATATGTTCGTCATATTATGTCGTTTATTTGGTGGTCCGCGGTGGAGCGAGTGCCGCGTGTTTAGTATAATTGTCCGCGCGGCGAGCGCCGTGCCCGCGTTTGTTTACTGGTATTGGATCTTTATTAATTTATAAATTATATATATAAATATTCGTGGAGAGCTGGTTCGCTACACTTCGCCAATATTTTGCCATAATTTTTTTCTAAAATTAATTTTTACTAACTCGAGTTCGTGTAGAAGTCTGATGTGTTGTATCGGTCGTTCAAAATGTATTGTATGCACGTAACGCTCTAGAAACTGATATATCGAAGCTCGTAGTGTTTCTCTAGTGTCATTCCAGACAAAAGACAATATTGTCGGCATTTATAGATAATTTGTTTTTTTTTTCGTTGAACTTGAATGAATTCTTGTTTTATATTGATCGTGAAAATCGAGGCATCCCGTAACATACAGTTTATAAAAAATGTTATGAAGTTAATAGTTTAGTTTTGAAACTTAGTTAGTTGTGTATTTGGTTAGATATTTTTAAATAAAACTGTGACTAATGGAGTTCTAAAATATTATTAATACGAAATCACTTGCAAATATTACGTTTAATATAGTTTCGGTGTAGTTTAAGTCGAGGTTAGTGTACGAACTATGATCGGGACATGCTTAATATGCGACAATATTTAGCAATCGGGAGTATATAGAGTTATATTATTATGAAGACTACAAAAACAATTATTATCGCTGTGTAAAAATGTAAACCTAATATAAATGTGTAAATTGTGTAGTGTAATATAAAGAAAGCTGTTTATTGAAGTGTTCTTATAATGTACGGCGGTCGCGCGGCCGCCGCGCCCGCTGCTCGCGCGGTGCGTGCTTGCTACAAACATATCACCGCTTATGTTTATTATATTTAATATCAGTATCCACTAAAGTCAACAGCTTAATAGATTTCTGTAATATTTTATCTTAGGACAAATTTTAAGGGTTCTTGTGAATACTAAACTTTTGTCTATTTTACTTTAACTATTTATTTTTCTAACGCGTAACTAACTCTTTTAACTGTTTTATTTTAAATGATTAACGTCAACAAACATTGTTTTTGAGCTATTACATTGAAATATTAATGTCAAGAGCTAAGTACATTGCGAACTTATTGTTAAATTGGACTAGGAGTGGTATAATTGCGATGTTTGTTGCAAGCTCGTTCGTGTAGTATCAAAGTGTATTGTACAGTATGGGGAGAGCGCGGCAGAGGGCGCGGCCGTCACCGACAGACAGATGTTACGTTGATTTCGATGAAGAATCAAATTATTTTTCCACTCGATGGTATTATAATGGAAATAAAGCGTGTAGTGTTAGACGGGCGATAATTGTTGATTATTGATTAAATTAGGTGTTTGTGGCATTGGATTAGTTGGGTCGGGCGGCGCGCGGGTGGCTCCCACGGTGCCGGGTTACAAATCAGTTGGTACAGGTTTCTGTTTTAATGGGTTTTTAACTTTTTACCGTATGAAACTTATTTTTGAAAAATAATGTTAAAGTTAATGTTTTTGTTTTTAAATAAATTATTTATCTTCATGAATTTTATCTTTTTAAAACTCATTTTCTTCCTAATTTCGGGACTTCAAAATATTTGTCTTTTTCAATTTTTGTTATATGCAGAGATTGGTTATGTATGTGAAGGTTAAGTAAAACATTGTATATGTTCGGAAGAACCGCAAGCTGTGACGTCACCGGCCGCCGCCCGGTAGTGGTTCGTAGTTGTTACCTTCGGAGTTCGCAGAGAGGATCGCGTCGGCTGGTTCACGGGAATGTGATCGTCACTTCATAGTTATAAACAAATAAATCTATATTATTGTATCGATGTAATGTCGGCATCCGGCCGCCGGCGCCGCGGAGGCTCGCCCGCACGGTGTGCGACCATCTCGCCGCGGAATTACTGTGATATAAATAAGCGGCCATGTTGCTGGACGGGCACATGTTGCGATGACGCGACCAACGACTGCACCGACGCGACGTATCAATGCGGTTGTTCATCATACGAGCTATTCATTTTCGACTTAATTGTCTTTTTGTATCGCAATAAATCGCGACTCAGTATTTAAGCTCATATTATGATCTATTCGATGATATTAAGTTACGGTTGCTTTGGGAAGTGTACGTGTTTTAAATATTGAGCTTCGATTTGATGCGATCTAGACTGATAAACAGCTTCAAGTGTCGAATTTGAATAGTTGGAGGTGTAAGTTCGCGTTGAGCTGCAATGAAATGTAAGCTTTACGGTCGTTGTAATAAGGTCGTAAGCCGGCCGCCGCGGCGCCCGCGGTCTAGCACCAGTTCAGTTGAGGCCGCGGCGTACCATTAGTGTAATGGTCAATTAATGTTACAGCGCCGGTCATTCTAACACGTTTATGTAGGAAAACAAATTTAACTCTGAAATAAAAGAAGTTATTTAATTTTGGATGTAAGTGTTTTATTTCTTCGTATTTCCTTTTGATATTATATGTAAACATATTTATTATATGTTTGATATATAACGATTTGTATTTGAGCATCGGTCTCCCGAATGGAAATTCCTGAGTTTGAACCGGGCATGCACCTCTAATTTTCAAAAAGTTAAACATTAAGTATTATTTGCTTCCGTGAACATCCTCAGGGTTCCCTTAATGTGTGTAGTCTGTCAATTCCGAATTAGCCAGCGTAGTGGACCACATTGTGAGAGGAGACCCGAGCCCAGCTGTGGGACACTATAAGTTGTGATGAGGACAAAGATACATAATACAGATTGATTGTAATCAATGTTTCCTTATTTTACTGCAAGCCTTGCAAATGGCATTATCACACTATTTTACTTATAAATTTAACTATCCAGATATCTTTACAAACAGCTATCAGTAGGTGCCTTTATATTAAAAACTATACCTATTTGTTCGTAGACGAGCAGACTCGCACCCTCTAACACTCGACACGTCAACAGTCAGGTTAAGAGCGGGTCAAAAGCCCCATTCAAACCTCACTGCCAATTAGCTTGTAGGATTGTTGGTACATAATTGTTCGTAACATATCAATATAATTTATAAAGGAGGGAAGTAATTGACGACAAACATTTTTGAGATTTTAATTTATTGACTAGGTTACAAATTATCTCTCCGGATCAACCGGGAACTACAAAGATACAAAATGTATAACATTTTCAGGACATTACAAAGCTTTTATATCGGACGAGAAATACGTTATAACATAGATTCACTTAACACTTTTACAGAATTACATTCGCCTTTTAAAATTACAAAACAAAAGAATAGAGAAAGGCGAAGGTGCGTGATTCGTTGTACACTTGAAAAATTATGCAGTTTTCAGTGATTACAGGTGTTTGTTTTAATCAAACTATCAATAATTAAGCTTATTTTAAAAATAGGACGAAGATTACTGGATTGTATGATACAAAAATTGGATTGGACATTGGTACATTAACAATTAGGTACGAATATTATTTTTAAATACCCATTTTTTATGTTAATAATAAACTAACAACAGGGAACCGTCACAGTAACTTAATTAATATTCGTAACTTCATTAATATTAATAATTAAGGCGCATAATTTTAATTTACTTTAAGTCATTGTTACCTAGGTTGTAATTATTTCCCAAAATAAATTTTTGACCATAATAATTAGATCTAATTGATAACATCGCTCAATACAAAGGTATAATTTGCTATTTAGGTAAGCTTTTGTTTACTGATTAATAGTTAAACAATTAGTTAAATGAGGTACAGTTACCTCGCACGTTACAAATTAGGTTAATGTGATGTTAACGATACCACTAAGGAAAGCTTGGAAAGATTTCTACCGCTGTTTCCTACCGAGTATTAGACACAAATACATTCTGATACATATTCTAGCTACGATATTAGACACCAAATTAAGTATGAAAGAATGCGGGCATAGATATATTTACATAATGCAATGCATTATCAAGTACTACGCAATCGTACCCTACTTTTACACTTTTATAGGTACAAATATTTATAAATAAACAAATTAAAATTATCGTATTAAATTGTCCTCCTTTCACAGGAAGTGTCTTGTTAATAGTTTGATAGACTATTGTTTGTTATATTTATCTATCTCCTAAAATTATATTGTAGGTAAGCTTCTACAACTATAAGACAAAACAAGTCTAAATATATAATACAAAAATAATAATATGTACAATTTGTTAACTATCAAAATTATAAACAATGTTAATAAAATGCTACGGCTTTTTACATATGTGCTGCATTAGCTTATAGAGATAGATAACATTTATTCTATTTAACTTATTTCTCCTTTAGTTATTTACTTACATATTGTTGGTTGCATTGGGCATACTGCGACATTAGTACAAGTTAACTAAAGAAATAAGCCATCAAGAAATTTGTTTTATGATTGTCAAATACAGGTTTAATGTAAGTTATTAAAGTATTTATTTATTACGTTACGAATATTGGTAGTATTAATTCAGTAACAATAATACCTTCCAATTCGTTTCATCAGGGCTTTGGTTTATTTTACTGAGAAAAATGCCAATTCATAGCCTAAAATAAAATTATGATATAACAACCCTCTTTCGTATTGTACCTAATTCAGATCGTAGGAACTTTTAATTTATGGCAAAAATTACACAACGAATCAAGACACAAAATTTGTCTTTCGAATACCGATTGAACGAATAACGCCGGCTTCTAAAACGATTTAACGCACGAGTGAGTTTGCGTCGCAAAAAAACATCTACCTACCAGTGATGTTCATGTATGAAATTAAATGTATATCTTATCAACTAAACTATCTACAGGTTTAAGCGGCGTGAAATGTTTTTTCGTTATACTGCGAACTTGAAGTTCCGTTACAGACACTATGACGTACTCGCAAAGTTATAAAATAAAAAAAAGCTAGCACACGTGTTGCATACGAAGGCTGCCATATGCAAACTTACAAGGACAAAACTGCAGTCCATGGTTATAACGAAATTACTATTATTATGTTCGAATGCTTCGTCGTTTTTAATTACAAGTAGACGGCGAGAGACGAGTTGTCTCATATCATATGACGACCGATTGGCGCGTAATTGAATCAGTTCTATAACCGTGTTTCTGTTCAAAGATGGCGCTCTTGTCTCTGGGTGGCCTAACATTTCAATCTATTCATTCACTCCTTTTTATTGTCTGTGTAAATAGAATATCTATTTTTTTATTATTCTAATTTATCGCTAAACGATGGACTGAGTTCTCTAAAATTTAACAAAACAATAAATCCCTAGGGAATGTACTCTATGAAATACTTAAGGATAAATGTTAATGTAATTTGTATTTACGTAGGTTCCGAATTGCTTGATCATGTTCCGTCATTATAGTCTAACAATAACCATAATAGGTAACTTAGGTACATTTAATTTATCCTGTTTATTTTGGATCCTGTATTTCCCTGTCTTGGTAAATTAGGTAAGCAATTAAAAAAACCAGTGACGTGCCAATATTGTTTTGTAGTTTGAGCAAGATTGGAATTATGATTTCAAAACTTCGGGGGGTGATTAGAGACAGTAAAATTTTTGAAACTAAATCTACTTTTTAAACATAAAGCTTTGTTTATTATCTAATCGTGTCAAAGGCATATAACTGACCCAGCTACTGTTGAAATGAGATCGGTTTTTACTCACGTTATGTGGAGATTATGTCTAATGGCTTAAGTTATGTGCCTGTGACTAACTGATGAGCTCACTCCATTATTTTATATACTTACCTACGTTTACTATGTATACGGACAAATACTATATTACTACCAAGAGTACCAAGCTTGTAATACGTAATACCTACTTTACCTACATTATAATTACCTATTTTATCAATAACTTAGTAATAAAGGGTTTATTACTAAGTCTTATGTTACACCTGGGGTGTGGTGTTAACTATGAGTTAAATAAAAAATGAGATATAATTCAATATATTTTACGAGATGCATTATTAAATTGCTGTAATGTTAGTTGGGAGTCTTGGGAGTAACAGGGAAAACTACGAGTAGGTACCTACTTAATTTAAAAGCAATGAATATCTCCGAATATCAAGAAGTTATTATGGTACAAATGACAATGTACGTACCTACTATAAACCATTTTGTCTAGCCTCGCCCCTTATCAGGGGTCAGTTTCTGTGTAAAGTTTTCTGAATTCGAAAATAGTTGTTTCTTGGCATAAAATTAAGGACAAATTACTCTTATTCTGTGTGCTGTTACTTCTGACACGGATTCCTTTGTATTCGACTTGTTAACTAATTCAGCCATATCCCTTTGTTATTCCATCCATGCCAAAACCCTTTTTATCATACCCCAACTCACTCTAAGCCAAAAATGAGACAATAACATCAAATGCATTTGCATAAGTACCGCTACAATACTTACAAGGTACTTAATAAATATCTTAGTAAATAAGCCGAAGCCGGCTGTCTGTCTCCACCTACACAAATATCGGTTTGCTTTTCGAAGCCGCGATAATAATTCACCGCGCGTCGACTACAAGTGTTTACGAGATTACGAATCAAACAATACTCACGCTACTGAGTCACCGCGCGTACATCTATTACTTAATCATCTTAAATATCACAGAAGTATTACATAAATATACTTAATAGGTACAGATAAGGAATTCTCAAGGCCATTGTCTTTCTTACGAACGATCGGTCTTACGTGCCGGTATGTTCATACGTGTTTCGCCGATTTTTTTGTAATAACGGAAACGAACGCGTCAAAAGTTTGAAGATATTTGAAACTAAATTTAAACAAGACAATGCCCCCGACTCCTTACGTAACTCCGTCAAATAACGCTACAAAAATATACATAGTTACAATTTGCGACGCGAACACCGGACGAATCCAATTTCTTCATAACGCGGTGTTGATCACAGGCAGTGGAATGGGTTGCCGACGACACGGGACCGAGCCGACACATACTGTGGGGTTCTTGCAGTCTTAGGGTTCTTCAACGCGGTCCCATTGACCCCAAGCCTCAGGATCCCGATGAATCAAGTGACACCTAGGATCAAAAATGACACGTTATAAAGGATGAATCAAGTGACACATGATGGAAACGATCTGTTCTGAGACATTTAAGTATTCACTAGTACTTTGCTATTTTGATGTAAACTGGGTAAGAATTTTGTTTACTTGCAGACCTTGTATTAAAAATTTAAAGTTGAAAATAAGCAAAACCAAACCTTTTTAGATGAATACTTAAATGGCCTCTACCAACAGAAACAGACGAATTTTGATTCATCATCCATATGTATTTACCCATGGTGAAAAGCGATACATTATAAGAGAATCGGATGAATCAGTTAACACCTATGGTGAAAAACGACATGGTTATAAAAGAATGGTTGAGTCACGAGAATTTTTGTGACGTGTAATATGAGTCAACCGCGGCCGCGGTCGCGGATCGAACGGTTGCCTACTGAACGACTTGTTTGTTTCCTCAATCTAATGACGAATGAAGACCAAGAACTGACGTACGAAAGGACGAAGTAGGACAATAAAAAATTGTGGAATGGATTTCTATAACGTTCGTTTAAATGACGTACGTGGCCCCTATATGCATAATTCAGATTTTATTATTTGCATTCTGGTGGGTTCTTGCTATAATTACTAGGAAACTGTACTGTTCCTACTTTTAGCTCAAAATTTTATGCTATTTAATTTTACTTTACATAGGTACCTATTTATCGAATGATTCTAGTTGTTTCTTACGAGCGAAGGACAACAGATGTTGGATTCCAGCAAGAACAGAATCTTCGAGGTCGATTTGATCTTAGAGTAAAACGTAAAATTAAAATTAATGTAAAATTAAATAAATTATTCTACACTTCTAGAATATATTTTAATGCTACGTTAAAAAGAGCAATGGAAATAAAATGGAACTGAAGACGTTTGTTAACTTCCTAATTTCGAACTCTCCGTTAATGAAATTTCTTTGAAATGATAATTATCAATTATTTTTAATAAAACTCGAACAGGATGTGACACAGGAGCTAAATTAGGTGTAATTGAATCGAAGATTGCCGGCACTGATAAATTTATAATTGCGAGTTGCGTAATGCATGCCAACGACGCGAATGTGATCGCATCCTATGAATTGTAATGTCGACTGTACACTCATTTGGATCAGTATGATTTTGAATATCTAATACAAATCCGCTACATCAAGAAACATTTACTTTTCATAAGCATAAATATGATAAATGTACAACCTATTAGTTGAAATTAAATAACATTTAATTAGTTAGTCTAAGAAGACATTTGTTGTGTCCAGAGTCATGTAAGTCTAACTATTTCTGAACATGAATCACCAATTAAATAAATAACAACTTCACTATAACTTTCCTATGAAATAGAATATTGAACAAACTCACAGAACATAGCATAAATAATTTAGTATTTATAAGTGTGCGTTGGGCCACCCGATACTGCGGCCGAGAGATAAAAGGTCAAGACTCCGCAGGATGCCTCCTCATTACTCCTATAAAGGCGTATTTGTCCAGCCACGAACAACGATAGTGTTTCAAACAAAGTAATAAGGATGCCAGACTGCATTACCGTATCAATAATAATAATAGTACGATAGGATTTCATTGCACGTTATATTGCTATTTACGATATTACGATACTGTACTGCCCTCTCGAGTCTCAGCGTAGGTAATAAATGAATTTGTTTCGTATATGGTTATCTTGTCGTTTTATGGTCAAGGGACGTTTATTAGACTGTTATTAGAAGCAACTAGCATTACGATAAATGGTCTGTTATATCTTTATATGGAAATGAGGTCTATGTTTTCTATAAATCATTAGAAATAGGTATCTAGTTATCTTTTGCTCAAAAATAGTTCCGTGTAAAGATCATAATTTATTGTAAACAAAAAGCGTGCCATAATTCTTTTAAATTATTGTCATTATTCTACGAAACTTCTACAACAGGTCACGTAGGCAAAGTAGGTACGTAAACAATAGAATTTGTTGAAGTAGGCAGCTACAAAAGTAGGTACCTACCTACAATAATTTTGAAGGAAAATGGTAGCAAATAGGTACAGGATGCTATACTTTGATTGATTACTGCAAGCTCCTGTATGTTTGTAAAACATCCCAAAGTTGATTCCGCGTCACCACTATACTGCCACGGGTCACCTAAATCAAAACGCGTGAACTACATTTAGCCAAACGCACCACACTTTACAAAATCACTTCTTGGTAAGTGATTCATGGGAGAAATCAAGTGTGTCACGCACGAGTCAATTACACGGATTTCACCGCGGGATGCGTTATAGTTTGTTTAGTCAATCAATTAACGTTGTTGTATAAATTTACTAAACAAATAACTATAATGCGAACAGCACACATGTAGTTTACAGGTACGAATAAGCGATTGCGCGAGTTCAGTCTTAGTAAGAATTCAAGACACCAAAGCGTAGGATGGATTGTAGTGAGGATTAAGAACCTGTGGTTAAAACTCCCACATATTTTGGGACCTTTCATGTCATAGTTTCCCATCGTCTGTACAGGCTTACTTTTAACGAGCACTTGTAGATGTAGTATCTATCATTGAGTTCAAATCGTCAATAGTGAATACTGAGCCCTACTAAATCATTGTTCGTTAGTAATAATAACATTATTAGGTAATGTCGTAACCATTACCAAAGCATGGCGCAGTGTGGCGGGAATATTTCCCAATGTTCGGAGCAGAGATAATCGTTAGTCGGGTCCTCCCACGTGGAACTACACGGGAAATGATTATGCAGCAAGCGAGATTACGTTCGTGTACTCATTGATGTTTCGGCATTTCAGATGCATGCCTTTGTCATTTTTTCTGACGCGTCGATCGAAGTGGTTATACAGCAAATGTGTTAAGTATTGTGATTGTGACGTAATGTTTATTCAATTGTGCTATGATTTTCAGCTTAACTTTCACGGTCAAAAACCTTAAGAATTATTTTCATCTTAAATTAATCTTTCTTACGACCGATTGCATAAACTTACAAACTATTTATCGATCTTTACTAAACTTTTTTGCTCTTTCACTCCTTGTTCATATTAAAAACAATCTCAGAACATTTAAAGATCGACATACAAAACAACGATTATACGAAAGAACCTTTTGAAAGCTGTATTCTATAAACTGCAGTCATCAGTAAACGGCATGATTTCTGAGTATTGTTACCATTTTGTATTAATTTCGCGACAATGCTATAGTCACGTACTGTCTTGCTACGACGTCCTTAGTTACTAAATGTAGAGTCCGGCCCTATTTTAGAACGAAACGAACGCTGCTCGAAGGACAGTTAGGTGACCTAACTAAATAAAAATTATCTAAGGTTGGATATCTGTGTACGATAGTTTCGAAGACAAAGCCAAGTTAAAAACTTAAGTTAAACTAAGTTCAAAACACAGTTCTTATTTTAAACATCTATTTACGATAAATAATGAATTGAAAATAATACAGCAATTAGGGTGCGTGACCCGGTTGTGGCCATCGACCCCTTTGTGGCCATTTGGGGATTCAAATCATTATAACTAAGGCATAGACAAATATATTACTCTGTGTTGTACGGTATTTAAAATATTGAATATTGGCAACACTGATACCGGTGACAGCATTGATGTGTCAAACTTAACCGCGATGCAACTAGTCATTCTTCGTAGTCGTACGTGAAAACGTTAAGATCTTAGCAAAAAGGTTAAGGCAAGCGGGTGAGTAATCAGTTTATATTTTTTAAATCTTTGATTATTTTTTGAATGTTTATGTTAATACTACATGAAGAATATATTGTCTAATTGGAACTAAAGTTATTTCGTCGCCATATGTTTATGAAGTGAGGTTATGAGCAGGTGGCCACTAATGGAGCCAAAATTATATATTTCTCCATCTCTGGCCACATAACTGGCCAAAAGTGGTGTACTAAGACGCTCCACTTCTGGCCATCTATTTTTTTATCGTGCCTTTTTTTCCTTGGCTTTATATACCAACGTAAGACAATATATATTTTTTTTATTTTCAGTTACTCATAAAATAAAATGCCTCGACCAAAATCAAAAAACAAAATAGATGTCGCGAAACGAAAATTATTTCAATACTCACCGCATAAAATAACTTTAGCGTTGAACGCAATTAAGAATGGGATGCCTGTATCTACTGCTAGTAGAGATTTTAATGTACCTAGAACGACTTTGCGACATAAAATTTCTGGAAAAGCACCTGAAACTTCTGGACATGTAGGACCCCAGGCAGTTCTTGGAAGGGAAATAGAGAAGGAACTTGTCATATGGATCAAAGAGTGCGCTCGTGCTGGATTTCCTATCAACAAGGAAGGTTTATTAGATTCCGTTAAAAAAATTGTAGAAAAAGGCAAAATTAACACGCCTTTTATAAATAATAGACCTTCAAGATCCTGGTTTGAGGGATTTATGGCACGGCATCCTGATTTGAGGCAAAAACATGCCGAATTTATTAATAAAGCTCGTGCCTTAATTACTGAGGATAAAATTCGGAACTGGTTCAAGGAAGTTTCGTCGTTACTTGGTGATGAGAATTTAATGATTCTAGAAGACCCTTCGCGAGTGTGGAATTGTGATGAAACTGCTTTCTTTCTTGCACCAAAAGGAACTCTTGTGTTAGCAGAAAAAGGACAATATGTTTACGACACATCAAAAAACAGCGATAAAGAAAATATAACGACGCTTTTTACTGTAAATGCTGCTGGTGAATATGCACCTCCTTTAACTATATATAAATACAAAAGAATGAGTACTGAAGTTTTAGACAATGCACCAAATGGATGGGGAATTGGTAAAACTGATAAAGGATGGATGACTGGAGAATCTTTTTACGAATATGTAGCAAACGTCTTCATTCCTTATCTAAAAGAAAAAGAGATAAAATTGCCAGTGATCTTATTTCTTGATGGTCACAAGTCACATTTGACCATGCAGCTTAGCGAATTGTGTCGGGAAAGTGGTATTATCGTAGTTGCTCTTGTCCCAAACACAACTCATATGTTACAACCTTTGGACGTTGCTGTGTTTCATCCTTTGAAACAGAATTGGCGTCAGCTGGTGAAGAAGTGGCGTATTGAAAACGATGGACAAGAAATTACAAAATTCGTTTTGCCATCGGCTCTACAAAGTTTACTGCTTGATAACAAAGATAAATTTACAAAAAATGTAAAAGCAGGATTTCAGACATGTGGTTTATATCCATTTGGTCCTGAATTTGTTAACTACAAGAGAATTATAAAAATCAGTGACCCAAAAACGACTGAAAACCGCAGGGAAATTACCATTTCTGAATCTAGCTACATTTCTTACCTGGAAAGTAAAATTGACTCAAACTTACTGAAAGACTTTTATATTTCATTTAATTCTGGCAAAGACTGGGAAGGCAAAAAGGAGGCGTCAATGTTGTATGATACATGGCTAGCTTTTAAAAATGACAACACTGCTTTAATGTCGCAGCCTACCTTGGCACCTTGTGACACTGATAATCCTGTCAGAGAAACTCCTTCGCCATTGCTTCTTGATATATCAATGGATCAAGCGTATATTGATGACGTAACTGACATTGAAGACAACTTATGCAATATTTCTCTTATAGAAAGAGAAATATTAGAAGAGCCTGGTCCATCTTCCGCCCATCTCGTTATCGGTGTTCAAGACTCTCCGCGTTGTGGTCATCATAAAGATATTACAGCAGTTGACACTGACCAAAACAAGTGTAAATCAACATCAACACATGTCCCTCAAACAGCGATAGATTTAGTGAAAGATTGTGTATTATACCCAGGTAAAGTAGTGCCTAAAAGTACTAGTAAAGCAATGTATGTCCCTTCAGTCATTACGTCGGATAAATGGAGGAATATTATGAAGGCGGCTGAGAAAGAAAAGACAGAAAAAAATTGTAAGAAAATTAAGCAAGCAAAAAAAACCAAGCCAAAAAAGAAAAAAGTGTCTAGAGTTATTTCATCTTCTGAAGAAAGTAGCGAGGGCGGCTATATAGAAAGCGAATGGAATGACTTGAGTGATTCGAATAGTGAAAAAATGGTAGAAAGAAATAGAAAGCTAAAAAAAGATATGAAACAAAGAAAAAGATTTGAGTCTAACTCAAGTTTCGAATCGGAGTTACCTCTAAATCAGTTAGCAAACTCAGTAAATACTGAAAAGTGTGATGAGAACTTAAAAGTGGGATCCTACGTTATTATTAAATATGAAGGAGAATACTTTCCTGGAAGTATCGAAAATAAAGATAGAGGCTGTTATGAAATTAGCACAATGGTGTTATCTACAAAGAATACTTTTCGATGGCCAGAAAAAAAAGATAAAATTTGGTATAAAATTAATGATATTGTGGAAATTATAAATTCACCTGCTAAGCTTAATAACAGAGGCTTCTTCAAAGTCACTGAAATGGAAAAGTTTTTGCCTAACATTTATACATACGAGTAAAACCTCAATAGTTATTTTCTTAAGACTGAACTTAAAGACGTTAAGACTGATTAAATATTTCGTTGTCTAGGTCCGTATTTGTTGACTGAATTGGTAATAGGTAGTTCTAAGTAAAATTATAATAATGGGTGAGACTACTGCAAAGTTGCAGATAAATATGGATGATTATTTAAGGATAAGATGATGATTACCTAATTAGAAGAAAGCAAAAGTAAAAATGATTACCTGAAATTATTATTATAAGAGTACCTAATCCAAAGACATAAAGTTAATAAGAAGTTATAGATTTATTTAATTGATAAGCAGAAGTTTTTTTATTTTTTTATTGCAGAGATAGTTTGCAGAAATGGGTACTGAAAGTATTTTTTAATGTTTAGCAATGACTGCCTAGGTAGCTACAACTAGATAGTTTCTATTTTTGAATAAATAAATGTGTAATGTTTATTGCTAGCAGTAATAAACAATTAGATGATTATATTTAAAAAAAAGTAAATGTTGATCTCTTTACCAATTAGTAAGTTAACTTCCAGTGAAGTTTTTTATATTTTCCTAAATAAATAAACACCATTATGTTTAAAATGTGCAATTTAATAATAAATATTGATTACTTTGAATTAATCTTATTTTATTTTTTGATGGCCAAAACTGGCACACGACCGTGGCCAGAAATGGCATCAATCTGGCCACAAATGGCACAAACTCCCTTTTTTTTTTCTTTTTTATATAATTATTTTTCTATTGGATGTAATTTAAAAAAAAGGTATTCTTAGGCAAATCTAATACATGTTTAATGAGTTTTTATAAGAAATAACTTCGTGATAACAAAAACTATAATTTAAGAAAGCCTCAAAGTCGACAAAATCCTTAAAATGGCCAAAACCGGGTCACTTCCTACAATTTTTTTACATTTTAAAATATGACAGCAAATTATTTTCGAGCAACTATAAAATGCATTGTAACGAAACAGGAAATAATTTAAAAGTTGATAAAAATACTTTTATGACTAATGTTTACTTTTTACGTAAGTAGTTAAGTAGGTACACAGATAACTATTTGCATTATTTCGTACAAGCTTCCTGTGTATGATAAATAACATTAAATATGTAGGTTTGATACACATTATGTATATTTATAATAGCCAGATTTTTAGGGAAAAATTTATGTCACAATTAATTAGCGTTAAATAAAAAATATTGTTTATTTAGAAGTATGGAATTACTGAACTAAGAATTGAGTTTTAATAAACTTTATTTATAGAATTTTTACGTAGACATTAACATTTTTACAACCCTTTTTATTTATTTTTAAGAATTACCTAACGAGTCATACTTAATTGCATTTATCGTAATTCTTAGAAATATATAAAATCGTTATTAACGAAATAATCCAATACAAAATATGTAAAACATTTTTTTATTACTTCACCACTGATCACGGGTACCACTACCAACAACATCAAAACAGTGAAGTACTGAGTAAGATAAATAATAAATGTTATCGAAAATTTCTTCCAATAACACGTAGAACTCGTTACAAAACTATCGATACCGGGACATCTAACTTGTTATTAAAATAACAGTCCGTTCATCTCAGACGCCATCAAGCATGTATCAGACTCGACGTGAATAAATTGTCACTTTATTTACTTATATTGACGGTATTAGAATTTAAACCGATCATGGCGCTCGCTACATTATGCAAGTCGGACTTAATGGTCTATGATTATGCAGCATGCCAGCTTTAATCATTTATTTGTCCCGTAGCCAAGATTACAAATACAAACACGTTGTTACCTACTTACCTAATTTTAATAATGAAAACTTTCTCTCAATACTACTACTATACTACTAAATACTAAGTAGGGGAGACCTAGGAAAGTTGTTACAGAGGAGAGTTGATACAAGGTCAATATCTTCGTCATTAAAGCCCTTACCGAGCTGACAATAACATCATTTTTCTCCTTTTTGAGTGATCTAGCTGTTCCACTTTCCGTCAGTGGGTTGTAGGGAACAGTTGCGCGTATATGACATCGGTGCCGAAAAAAGCACGCAAAGTACGTTTTTTAATGATATTTCAATAGCCCAGCAGTATACATGTTCTATGATATTGATAATGTGCTATCATCCCATATATGCATTAGTTATTGATCTTTTACTTAATGATTTTAATTTTTCTGTATGACTGTATGTTTTCAGTTTAAGAGGCATTAAAGTCACCGAAGCCCGTTTTTTCATACCTAGGAGAGTTGTTACAGCCTGTAACAACTCTCCTTGTTTATGCATTTTGTCATAAAAACGAATAGATCTTAGATCTTAAGTGTCCTAACTGACATACCAGCTAAGAGCGCAATTGCTACCATAGAAGCTAGTAAAAAAAACGTTAAAAAAGTATTTTTGTTGATAAAATGAAGAATTGGAAGGGTAACCTACAAAAAAATAAGATAAAAGGAAGAAACCCATGACGATGATACAAACAATTATTATTATTGCGTGTAGTCTATTTCCAGGCTTCTTGGGAATAGTTTATTCAACAAGATTCTAGTGCTTTTGAATACAGGGGATGGTCTCATGATAAAGTTTGTACTGGAAGAGAGTCCTAAAAAGTATATTTGTCTAAACTGTCTGTCAATTACATTGGCTTTACAAGTTGTTTTTAATAATAAGGAAGATTTATTTAATTTATTTGCCAGTAATTTAATAAATATGCCTTCATTTTCGATAAAAACGTTATTTAGAGATGTCATTTTATGTACATAATGTTCAATTGTAAAAAAATCTGTGTTATAATTACGAAAGGTGGAATTAGTGAGTGTAATTTGTAACAGGGATAATTAGTTAAAATAAAATATGGTAATTTTATCATTTTTAAATGATATTAGGTTTTTAATCTTTTTTAACAAGTCTGTAACAACTCACCTCGATGCCTGTAACAACTTACCTCGACACTAGGAGAGTTGTGACAAAAAAAGTAGGTCCAGATTTTGGTAATTTTGATATAGTTACAATCTACTTTTAATAATTATAACATTGAAATCAAATAAACTATGAAATTTGCTATTTGGAGACGCAAGATTTACACAGCTAAGGCTATATTTAGCCGAGATATGCAATAAAACGTAAAAATTGTAACAACTCTCCTAGGTCTCCCCTAGTATTAATAAATAATTGACGTACGTATTATTGACTTTGTTTTAAGGAATATTGTTCTGTAAGAAACAGTTGCTGGAATTATTATCTTTCCATGAATCCCGCCTGGCAAGCGACCACCTTGTTTGAGTCAGTCGCCATATGACTCGTCGTGTTCCGGCTCGGGTCTCTGGACTTGAGATATAGGGGAGAGAGGACATGGGGGTGTTTGCCTTTGAGGATAAGCTGGCAATGAGACCCAATAATTTTCTAACGTACACCTTAATTGTAATATACCCAGTGTGTTACATGAATATTATCTTTTTGTGAGTAACGTTACATTACCTATTACATCACCTTACAAATCACCCCTTAATTTCCTCTAAGATATACACCCTTTCTTACCACCTACAAGGGGGCGTAATTATCCACTTTGAGAAACACTGGTTTATAAAGGTTCACCATAATAAACGTTTTAACTACATCCACAATCTTGTACATTGGTGAAGTAATGCTCACCCGATTGCCTCACCTTAACTTGTAAGTTATCCAGAAATTTATTGAAGGACGTATTAGGTGAAGCAATCAGCGGAGTATTGAACGAACTCTCTAATTTATGCATAACATTAGCTTTTGTGTTAAAATTATTACCTACTGAAACCTTTGAAGGTCTGGCAAAGAGTAATATATCATCTGTAATACTTATTTGATCCAATTACTAAGTTTCCTAGTCACTGGAGCGTTTTTAAGCTCATTATAGCTTACATAGTTTGGCTTTAAAAATAATCTTTATATTGTTTTTTCTTTTTATCCGTGTATGAAGTGTCTTTTCAATGACAAGATTAGGCGATAATGATAAAGTGTTATTTTATTAACAGTCCGTAGCATGATTATTTTTTTATTATATTTTACTTCATTGTAGATCATAGTAAACATTATGTTCAATATGTGCCTTATAACTTGGTATTATAAATTATTATTCAAACTATTATAATGATTTTATGTTTGTATTTATATTTTTCATTTGTGTCTTACGACCATAGCGTGCTATATTGATATATTTTCCAGGAAAACGAACGAGTGCTACGTACAGAACTAGTCATGTCATGATGATGTGGCGATTCTTAATAAGCTCACAAAAATCAATTAGTAAAATTAAGAAAATAGTGTTACTTACATTTTTTGTCACTAGTATTAGGCATAGAGGTTAAAGTTTGAAATAAGTTGATGCTTAGTTGGTGTTTTTTTAGCGTTATCTACTTTCAAAAATATACGTAACATTTATTTCATATATTACCATTTATAGATTAGCATAATATTAACTAACATTTACTTTCTATAACTTTCTCCGTATTAAAAATCATCAATGTGGCGATTAGGTCAGGGATTAGACACCTACGAAAAGTTAAAATAATAGCAGTGATGGGTAAGCTTTTAAGTCGACGGTTTATTAATTTAAAATTAAGAAGCTTTTAGAGACTGGAAAGCTTTAGTCCAATTTGATTAGTGTTATTTCTAGACGATCTCTCAAAATTACATATAAAGTCTATCGTTTGCTAGTTTATGGAAACGTTGCTCAGTAATTAAAATAGATCGAAATATTCATCCACATTGCTGGTTTCCGCTGACGAATTGACTCATCTGCCTAAACTAGTGCATTTGTGGTATGATTAGCGTAGCTACGGAGAAAAATGTGGCTTCAGTGGAATAACTTCAACTTTATAATTTAAACTGACAATTTCCTGTTTATTGGTTTTTAATTTGAAACAATATTTTGGATTGTATCATCCTGTTGTTTTTTTAGGGCAAAGTGCGTCAATTATTGATAATTAAGATGGTAGGTAAACTTAAATTGTAAATGTTTCCTGTTTACAAGTTCATGATTTTGGACGTGAAATAGTTTGTTTTGCATCATTCTTCTGACCATTTTCCAGCAAACAGAAGACGTGTCAATTGATAATAAGTAACATTGTAGGTAAAATGGGTGGTTATTGTGGTCAATTTTATGGACAAATACCGGTACCGAATAGGTAACAATTTCCAAATGGCAGGAAATCGGAAGCCGTAGCAAGCGGAAAACACAATTGGATATCAATCACAAACATTGCTCGTTTGCTTAAACCAACAAGATAGACATAAAAGACAAAACAAAATGTCAATTATAAGTTGTATTCTTAGCTCTTTGATTAGAAAGTCTGTAAGCAATTCACTGTGGTTAATAGCAATCAATGAGAGCAACAACCTTATGTAAATAGCTCTGTTACGAAAATTGTAGCTGACAAATAAAGTCTTAGTATTAATATTTATCAACATATTATTGACTAGCCTAAGATATTGATTGGCCAATTAAATTCATTACAAGGTGTTCAAGCAAAAGATTTGTAATTTAATTATTTATCAATAAAACTAACTTTCTTTGTCTTTTGAATTGAGATAATCATTTATTATTACCTATTTGTATTACCTTATATTACATAACATTTATTTTTAACTAGCTTTTGCCCGCAGCTTCGCCCGCGGAATATTGTTTTTACAAACCAATCCGTATA
>LGAG01000038.1:161841-219205 GCA_001278395.1 Lerema accius | reverse complement strand
AAGTACTTCACTAAGTTGTACCCACTGATTTATTGTTATAAGTATCTGTTATTACTATGTATCAATATTTAACTTTTTAATACAATGCTGTCTAAACTGCGTTCGTTTTAGGTTATACCTATTTAACGACTAGTTAGAAACTAATCGGCTAGAAGTTTTATGGTAACAGGCCTTTACGCACCTGTTACCTTCACAGGTCGAGATTACTGGACACTAGTACAACTTGTTATACAACTTAGGCTAAGACACTTAATGAACGACAACCGAGTTTTTATTACTAATCTTGTAGGACTATTTGTCAAAGTGTATTTTATTGATATGGATAAATAATACCAATGCTGTATGTTAAAACGTGTCTACCAAACTGAATATATTTTAGATCTGTGTTTAAGGTTTTGTAAGTACTTAAATAAATAAAAAATAAGCCTTTCGCAGAAGCTTCTTTTTATTAAGTTTAACATTTGTTATGGACACCCAATTGTTTCCACAAGAAAATATACCTATAAGCAGCTAGTACTAACATAATTAAATTTATGTATAGAATTTAGAGACAAACGATTATACCACTGGGCTATCAGCACCACTGATTAATGCATTTAAATTAGGTAACCAACTAAACAATTACTCAATCCCCATTACTATGTACATCAGAAGAGATTCTAAAAGGCGTCTAGAAAGTGGCATTCTTTCCTTTGACCACGATTTGTAATGTCATTGACAAATTGCTAGTCAGGGTCTCGTTTTAGACTGACAGCGGAAGATAAAAGATCGATAAAGTTTTAATGGCGTCGGTAAAAGCGTTGATTACAGCCACGGTAAGAGTGATCCTTCTTGTAGTGAGATTTGTTGTGATTTCAACTTTCTATCGCCTGTTCCGTTCTAGTGGAGTAATGTCAGTTGACAGTTAGATAAACCATAGGTCAAGCTATGGACTTAATACGTTTTATCATCGCTTATTACATTGACTCCCGTACAATTACGACAAGAAAAAATAATAAAATGAATGCGTGAAGAATGGACTCCGTGATATGGGATTTTAATGAGTCATAAACTGATCATACTCGTAAATGAATTAGTAAAACAAACAACCTCGACCTGAGACCATAAATTTATTAGAAACGTCAATGTCCTAATCGGTTATTGAACTTATGATCCGTTACTTGCTAAGTACGTGCTACCATCTGACCTCTTCCACAGACCAAAACATTTATAGACGCAGTCTTTGGAACAAAAAAGCGTGGAAGGAAAAACATAATGTTAATAACAAATGATAACGTTTCCCGATACATTGCTCGGCAGACCGTGCTCGGTGAAATACGTCAGATCGTGAAAAAAAAAGAAAAAAAAATGAACTCACTTTTTTGTTCTGAACACCGAATTTTGTATATTTTTTGGTCTGAGACCTCTTCGTACAAAAAAATCTAAGGTATATAATATATCTAAGGTAGAGTAACTCTACTCTACTAGAGTCACACCTAAACTAATCCAACTTAATTTTCTCGTCATTATTAATATTCCCCAAGTAATTTGTTTAAAGATGAAGGATGAAGCTTTGGTCAGCGTTATTTTTTCCATTTAAAACTGATTTATATACCTATATTTACGTTATAACACAAATATTCAATCGAAAACGGTACTAAAGTTGTGGTCCGTCTGGACTCAGATACGTCGAGTTAGAGAGAACTGATTAGATACGAGCTTTTTCCGTTCCAAGTTCCAACCAGCAGACAGATACCTCGTCTAATAGAGTTTTGGTTTACTTTAGTGGGTAAGTAATAATAATGAATTTTATACTTTCTATGTACTGGCCAGAAAGTTTTGTTTATGCACTTTAATAGCGGTATTTACATTCGCGAACAACAAGGCACTCTTTAACATACAATACAAAGGACAATAATATTTGACTGGATTTCATTATTAAAAGGCGTTATTAAATATGACGTTCGCATCGTATGTTTTATTAATTTAATTTTCGCTTAATTTCTATTGTACCTATGTGTTACTGCAAAACTTAATTACCTGACTACGACGGGTCATATTTTGACCAATACGTATGTTTGATAGGATTGTTAATTTTTTCCTTTAACTAACTTCTTAATTATGAAAAATTTCACAATTGAGATATTGTTAGAAGCGTGTTAATTGTCTGCTGGTGACCATGTGACGTCACATTAAATTGAACACAACGTTCTTTAGAAGGCATAAAGTGATTATCTCAAAATAGTAATAACGCTGTTTGTGTATGCCATACAGAAACTTGTTTGACTTATTATGTATGCTATCACGAGGATATATCTTTGTATGGAATGTTTGTAAATAAATCATTAATGATAAATTTGTAATTGTAATTACATGCTAACGATCTAGAGACTAGGGATTATTGGTAACAAATGTAGCAGGTATGCATAGTACTTCAACTTTAATACAATGTAGGTAATCGAATTCAAGTACCTTTAAATATGATAATATGTATCTTAAAAGTATTTAAAATTCCAACTTCGAATAAAGTTTATTTCATTTCAAATAAAAATTTTAGGGTGTTGTAAGACTAAAGACTAATTTTAGAATGAACTTTTTATTTTTAAGTCGTATCGTAGACCGGTATAGTAATTAATTAGCCGTTTTAATTACAATTATAATCCAACATCCTATTTTGCATTAATAAGTACTTTATTCTTATAACACAGCTCATTTATGTTCATTCTATTTCAAGAAACATCAAAGATAGGCCAGAAATAGATGAAATAAAGTAGTTCAAAGCTAACCGTTCAATTGGCTGTATGGATTGCGAATGCAACTGATGTCATGCGCATCTGATGCATAATATGCTAGCTTATGCCACATTGCATGCTGGTTGCGTAAAAGATTATTAGTTAGTAAATAAATAACATTAGCTAATTTTTATTTCGTAAAAGAAATATGTGTTCTGCACTTATAAAGTATGCTCTAGTTTAATGGTTCCTGACCTATCGCAATACAATGAAAATATCGTTACCCCTGTGACCTATGAGGAAAACTGATTTTACCCCGTCTTTCAAATGATATCAAAACAACCAATATAAGTAACTTTTTTCTGTTATTTTTATTTTACAACTCTAAAAATTAAGTCCTACGTTACCCTCGTTAAAATAGCTGATTTACCCCCGTGGGGGTAATTACTCTCTAGCTAGTCCTTCTCAGTTATTAGTTAATATTTCAATGGTATCGTAATTTAATATAGATACATTCTAAGCAGTTTCGAAACAGACAAACAAGCAAGCAACTGGTTCATTTATTTTCTATTCATCTTCGGAAAGTGGGAGTCAGAACAAAGCATCTAAATTATGTGTCTAATGTCTCATATACATATAAACCTTAACTATATCTTATAATGTTATTTCAATGTCTTACTAGCACTTGCATTTGACCGTTTAATAGACTATTAAATTACGTAATTATAATTAGATACCACTGTTATTATTCGTACAACATTTCTTCTCCATGAAAAATTACTTCAAGTGCAGTTAAAGCAGATAATGTCTTATTGACATTGCAACATTACCAAATGAAACAGGTATGAAATCCGTTATCTAAAGAAACAATGACATATGCCATAAAAATTTATTGCGTTATAAAGTTGCATCTAAATTATGCCGAGAACGAAACTCTGAGTCAACCAGTTTATGAAAGTGTGAATGACGGATAAACTGACGGACGGACAAAGGAGACTTGGTTTATATTACCGGAAAAGTAACGGAAATAAAAGGTCAAGATTGAACCAAGAGGGGGCATTCCACTTTGTCAAGGACATACTGGACATATGTATTCATTATGATAAGTGGTTAACTACTGAGCTTTTACGGACGATTCACGTACAAAATGTTTTACAAAGACATTTTTTTGATGGCGGAATGTGCATTGGTAGATTGGCACGTACTGAAGGGTTCAACAACACAAAGACTAAGTCCATTAATATATCACTGTGTTGGAATAATTGCGGGTTTCAAGTGTAACCGGATGTCAGCTGGGGGAAAATCGTCTCCCAGAGGGTCGGATTCCCGCCCGTTGCGAGTAATGTGCTGTCATAAAATCTATGTACATAGCTTGAAGTTTGAATACTGTTTTGTCCCCTACATTAACTAGTTTCACTGGATTTGGTCTAGTTTTCAAGAGTCTGGGGAAAAGTCTGACACTTTTTGTACCCGCTGAATAGCGTTACATTTTAAGGCTCAGTCCTATTAAACAAATCTAAGATAAGATTTCTTCATAATCGGAAATTATACTGCATCAATTCCAGTTTTAGCTGAGACCGACAGTTTTCTGAGGGATTTATTTTTATTAAACAATTTATTTTAAGATTGTCCGGGAAATAATCAAGATTTCGCCGAAGTGTTTGCGAAAGTCATGTCCGAGTTAAGTCCAATAACTATCGATATACTTTAACGGTAAGTAAGTACCTACTTACTCGTACATTGATTTAGTAAAGTTCAATTCGTGTTATTCTCGTTTCTTAAACTTATGGCAAATATTTACGAAGCATGTGGGAGTCCCAAAATGTAATGGACTTTACTTTTAGCACCTCAATATAAACGAAATATCAGTAAATAATGAACGTAACGATATTTTCGCAAAAAATACTTATACTTTAAGTAGGTATGCGATATCATACAATTTATTTTGCCGTGATTACAATCTACAAGTTGTTCAAACTGAGTGACTAGCAGATAGTGAAAGGTCATGATTAGTGGCGGCCGTTCACCTCTACGGAAGATCACTGAATATTTGTGAGATGACTCTTTAGTATGCAATAAATAAGTTGGGCAAATAAATTCTTGTCTCGTTAGATTTAAAAAGGCTTACACATATTGGATTTGTGAGAAATCGCTCTCGGTAAATGAATTTCAAAGGCAGAGTATTATTTATTATTCTTTGAAATTTATTATGCGATTTAAGTCGCAAATTCAATTCTAACCGTGAACATAGGGTAAGTGTAAGTTAAGTAAGTATGGTAAGTAAGTACAACTAAAGTAGTAAGAAGGATAAAGGATCTTGCGAGTACAATTAATTATACAAGTTTCTCACTTGTAATCGCATTTTTGCAGTGGTATAATTTTGACATGCCTCGGTAATAAAAAATAAGTTAGCATTTTTACGAATTAATTTAATTTCGTTCAAACTCAACTCAAAGTCGATATTATGAACACCTTCCTACATCTACGAGTATTATAGAATTACATACTTGGGACATTTATTACTTGACGTTATTGGATTTGACGTGTGTAAAGTTGTATTAGCAGATACGCGGTCAAAGACGACATAAAAGATATGACGACTAGACATAAACCTTATCAAAACAAACTGACGTACGACCACATTCTGTAGTTAATTGATTTATAATGCGTAATAAATTAATATCACTTGGACTGTGGATGTATTTTTCTCAGTACAAACAAAGGTTTGACATAACCTAATGGTTTTCCCATTTACAGTCCTGCGGTTTCATGAACTATTATAGTTGTTTTTTTAAGATAAGTTCCTAGTTTATTTGTACTAAAATAACTGTGACATTGTTATAGAGTCATTTTATTTCATTCATTCACCTAACAGTGAAGCTACAATAATTATATTCGTTGGTACATCCAAATTATAATACGATTTTTAGTTTGTCATTTTAATCTACGCCATAATAAACTAACCAAGTTATATCCCAAACTCGTACGTACCGGCATTATTCGTAAAAATGTATCGGAAATTGAACTCTTCACGTATAGGTATAAAGACAAAGACACTAAATAATCTAGGTTCAAGAGATACAACCCGCTAAAGGATGGACAGCGGGGTTTTAGCAATAGGATTCTACTAGCATAGACATACTTTAGGACCCTAAACAGTAGAAAATGAGTCAAGAGGTCTGTAAACGTATCTTAAAGGGCGAATTGTAGCAGTGTCTGATCCCGTCTGGAGTACGAACAGCAGTGAACGGTGATTGTCCTATCATTTCGATACTAATTCACCTTTATTACGTTACAAGGCTGTCTCTACCGAACTACAGACACCCGTTTATAACAAGAACTATTATAACAACTACTGGTTATGAAGACTTACAATTACAAGTAAAAGGATTATGCATAGTTTTCTATTCGCAAATTAGTACGCATGTGATTTAATTATTGTGGAATATGCTGTATGTTTTTGCAAGCGGTAGTTTTTTACTTAATCTTAATATACGTAAACCAGTTAATATTTTATAACTAGTGGTTAAGTCCATCTTTAGTAATTAAAAAGTATTTTAGAAGATATACATACATACACACAAATATTCATTATACACTCAAAAGACATATCCCCCTTGTTGGCTCAGTCGTGAAAAAGTAACTTTACAACGGTAGATAGTGATCTTTTTCAAAAATGCAATGATGTGAGGATTCAATATCGATTTCTAATACTCATCACTAATCATTATTTCCGTTAAAATAGCCAATGATAGTTTGATTCTTGAAATTTGTAAATTTAAATCAGTGTTTATCACTTGACCTTTATGAGAGATAATGATATGCATAAATGTGAATAATTGCATCATTTTGCCCTTTATTTGATTGCGCTTAAAGTGTTTGGTAATGTTGACCTTATTACTGTAGACCTCGCAATTTAACTTGTAAAGTTATAAGGGCATCTATAATTAATAATATAATAATATATTTTTGGATGTTGGACATACCTACTAGATTGCTACAGCCTTCTAGTCGGTACTAAAGGTGCTAGATACCTACTGCTTTACTAAGAAAAAAAGAGTTATTCGCAATTTATGTGGCGTTTAGTTTTCACTTCCATTGTTATTTTAATTGAAGTATAGGACCTACTTAAAAAAAATGTGTAAAATAGCAAAAATTTGTATCTTAACAAAAGACGTATTCTCATACCTTCACTATAAAGTAATGATACTAAGATTTTTTTTAAGTTTTACGGCTTTTCTCTAAGTAGAGCAGTACCTATAGCTAACAATAAAAACAAAATTGACTTACCAAGCCTACCACTTGCCGTAAGTAGGGTTCTTGAAGGAGGATGTTGGGGGTTTGTAGAGCGGGTTCTCCCCCGTGCAGTCCTCGGCGTCGATGTTGGTGTACATGGGGTCTGTGAGCGGCACGGGCGGCACGCGGTTCGCGAAGAACTTGTACACGACGAATCCCCCCGCTGCCACCACTACTAAGGCCGCGATTATGGCTATTGGCACCGTCACTGAGGGACCACAATAAAGGGACCACATTATTAACATTTTTTTTTTTTCAATTTCAGGTTCAGGTTCAAATATACTTAAGGTAGACAGGTCTATAAAAATTGTGTTTTCGAAGTCCTTTTAGATACCTAATTCTGTGTGAAAATATAGCAATTTCTATAATACTGCATACGTAGGTATAATGTAGAATTGATAACCTATTAATAAGTCGTTTAAATCATACATAGGTTCTTTTGAAAAAGCCTGTAATTACAGGATTGAAAAAATAAGAAATGCAATGCAATATAATCTATGACCTTTTATATCATACACAAAGGGTAAAAATAATTCTATATTCGAAAGTTGAAGACTATAATCCATTTAGGCCGGAAACAGCAAACATAGACATCAAACAAATGATATGGAAGCAAGAAACAAGTGATCCTATTAGCACGAACCAACAAACAGATAATTACTTAGTCATAACAAGCAGCCGATTATGCTGCGATAGAGAGGGACGAAACGAATAAAGATTAATAAATACTTCAACGCAAGAAAAGGATGGACTGAATTAAAATGGTTTGTTTATTCACCAACGAGATAAACGTAATGACGGAAAGCATATGGCAGAAGAATATTTATGAACTGTCATAGGAACATGCAACTGTGTAAACGAAATTATATTTGATGTTCTTACAAACAAGGACGTTTGTTATGACAAAACCCAAAAGATTTACCAAATGCTTTGTTTGCTTTTGAATCTGATGCGGATATTGTCAAGAAGTTGTCAAATATGGGTGATTTTAAAACTCAACTAATATCAGTAGGTACAAAATATATTTCAGAATTAGTAAGCAAGATGTGGTACTACTTATAAGGTTAAAGGTATACTGAGGTATAGATCACAAAGATTTTAATAGGATGTTTAAAAATTGGACAATATACGTTACAACTTAAGCAATATAACGCATTTATAATAGGTTGTTCAAATTAGGGTGGATAGTATTGAAATAACTAACAGATGATAGACTGTGCAAGCATTAACACAATGAGTCAGTGTAGCAATATTAGCCCAATATTAATTTAACAAATATCGATTACCAAAACACAGTAGCATTAATAGTCACTTTTCTGTTTAGTGAACATTAGGTCATACCTAATACCAATACAGGGAAAATTAAATGAGTCAAAGTTGTATTTGATATTTTAACAGGATGAAACTTGCAAAGACAAAGTTGCTTACCGTTGACGCCGCCTCCGCCGATGGCAGCTTTCTCGACATCACTGGGAGGAATCATGAAGTAAGTATCGTAGCGTTCGTCCCTCATTGCCACGTACTCCACGTGGTACCCATCTGGGAACGTCTCATTGCACGAGATCCAGACACTTCGGTTAAATTCATCCCTTTCTTCTACTAAGGTCTCGTTGAAGTTTTGGTAGAAGAGAGAGAAGGGACAATGACTACATTTCCCAAGCTTGGGGTCTCGAAGGCATTCGTCGCAGTCGTTGACAGTCATACAGATGTCTGCGCAGTAATTGTTCTTGTCGAAGTACTTAGAGCCGACGCGGTCGGTGTAGCAGATACAGTTGTCGCAAGGACCGCATTTGCCGTTTCCGGAACATTCCAGCTTAGAAGAAGAATTTAATAATGATTTCGGATGTTATTTCATTGACCATATAAAATGTTTAACATTGTTATATCCTACTAATATTATAAATGTGAAAGTTTGTAAAGATGTTTGGATGTTTGGATATTTGGATGTTTGTCCCTCCTTCACGGTCTAACCGTTTAACGGATTAAGCTGAAACTTGGCACACAGATAGTTTGCATCCGGGAATAGGACATAGGATAGATTTTATCCCGATTATAGGTTCCTTTAGGATGAAGCCAATATTTTTTAAACTAATCTTCTGCGAGCGAAGCCGCGGGCGTCGTCTAGTGTATAATAAGGATTTATCTAATCACATGCCGTGAGGTTTTATTAATTCAGAATTGAAAAAGACAAGGCAAAACTGCTATACTGTGACTTAAATTAGGGACATTATTGTTTTGAAATTTCTGGAAGTAATATTTACTTACATTATTATTAGGATTATTGCATTGAACATCACCGCGTTTTACTTCACAAATAGGTTCGCTGCAGTAGGTACCATTCCTGAAATAACCAATATTATATTGTATCTACAATTACATACCGAATATTACGATGCTGTAATATAATTACATGTTGTTTTTCTTGACACAAGCAATCAGAGCGTAAATACAAATGGTTCTAATTGTTAACCAGCCCAAGAACTTTTGTATTATATGTCAACCGTTAAAGACAATCTTGTATTTTAGCTAAATTTTCACACGAAAATGATTATAACATTTAAGACAACAATGGCATCGCAATCTTAATTTAGTAATTATGATGGCACTGTAGCGTGTAGGACAATTATAACATCATTAATGTCATTATATCACGAGGACTAATCTCCCATAATTATATCTTATTAAGATGAAGGTTTATAAGAGAGAAAACTTCAAAATGATGGCTAAGCGCAAATTAGGAGACTGGAATTCCTACAATCAATTATAAAACGAGTAAGTGGAATGGATAATGGATAATAATAATAATATTTGGATTAATGTTGACAGCAGCAGTCATTTGAGGTATTTCTTTCCTATTCATACGTTACATGCGTATACCATTGTGATTAATTGAATGAATTGTCAATAACAATACGAATAAACAAACAAAGTTAGTCAGACCTATGCTTGAAATATTGGTTTAATTTTTTTTTATTATATCCTCATCTGTCATTGTATGATTGGATCGGCACAGTAATATCTAGGAAAGCCGATTTAAGAGTTCCGTAAGCAGAAAATTGACCTGTCTTCAACAATAATAGTAGTGTTTCAATCATACGTTTCCACACGTCGAATGATGTTTCGAAATAAAATATGCATACGCATTAACACATGTAACAACAACTGTCTCGGATGCCTTCTCAGAATAAATAACGAGCACGTTGGCCGTAATGTCAAGTATAATGTAGACATTTTTAACGAGTTACCATTAAGAAAGTGGGCTGTGCACTCTATAATTAACTTTGCAGAGATGAGTCGTACTAAAGCTTTGTGGGACACTGATAGTGTTAAAGGTTGACGGAGAAACCATGCAGTCATACACAGGTCAACCATAAGTTGTAATCACAAGTTGTAATTGTTGATTGAAGTAGGTATGTGCCAGCTATTAACAGGGTCAAAACGTTGGTAATAAACAGTATCATCAGTGTATCTAATAGGTCAATTTATTATCAGTATCTATAGGTATGCGTGTAGAACTCTTATGGTAAGGTGTGGTAGGTGCCTAACAATGATTGTAACAGAAATCGAAATCGAATACAATTTACAAGAGCACCAATAACTTATATGGCTCAAACGTTGACGAAAAAAAATCACGAAATAGTAGTATAAAATATAAATACAACTCGATACTGTTAAAAGTTTATTTCTAAAAAAATGTGCGAATAAAAATACGAAAAAGTAACTCACCATCCATTATCACATGTGCAAACACCGCACGTAAACTTGCCATGTCCGTTGCACATTGGTGATTTTTCCTCAACTTTAGCACTACATGCGCATGCGCACGGCACCTTGTACTTCACAACAGCTTCTTCAGACAAACCGCCAAAACTGACTTTCGCATAGACTGACTCCGAAATGCCTCCAGTGGCGGTACAAAATTCTAATTGAGGATATGCCTCGATTTCAGTTGTGCATTGATCTTTTATGCAATGCGTATTTTGTGACATATAGAAGTCGTTGTTTTGGGTTGTGTTTAGTATTTTGATTTGAACCTGTTGAAAGGAATTAATTTATCACCGCTAAACAAGCCACGATTAGTTAGAGACATATCTACGAGAAAAATTTAAATTGCCAAAGGGTAACATAAAAATTGTCCAGTGTATCATTAAAAAGCTTGGATAAGACCAACAACATTCGAAACTGCTGAATGATACAGAAGTAATAATTTTATATTTATCTTACGGTAGGCTTTGAGGCGGCCTTGTAGCTGATCCGGACAGCACTGTTCTTATTAGTTCGAACAATCTTTTCAATGTAATTCGGTTCGAGAAGGTCTCCAATAGTCTGAATGTTTTGACCGGTGCCTGCCATTTCGATGTTGTTTGAACACCAGGTGTCTCCCGTGCCTTCAACACAATGAACTTCCTGCAACAAACAGAAATAAAAATGGTAAATTTTTTGTTGTTGGTCTTAGTTAATTGTATCAGGTTTCTGAATAATAATCAGGAACCCCGACAAATAATCCTCGTCAAATTTTCCATGAAAACTATTGACAAATTAATCATTTATTGTTTTTAGAGACTATATTGTATGAGTTTGGTGGAAGTGGTTTTTCAATTTGTTTAAAAAAGTAGTAAATAGTCTTTTAGTAAAATCGTGGTGACTAAATTACCTGTAACTCAATAAGACGGGATCCAAATCTAGAAGTGGGTAATTTGGAGATGGTGATGATATTTGCTACATTAAATACAATACTTTGATAAATGACTCAAGTTTATAATGATGACTTGTTTCACACAATCATGTGATATTCAGTATTGGTACTGAAATAAAATAGATGCCTTCTAGTCTGGACGTTTAATCTCTAAAGCCGATTAGCCGAAAAAGAAGCGAGCGATTTGTGACTTACATCATAAGGTTTCATATCCGATTACTGTAGGACTGGGCTTTTATTATTATACTATTATGTTATTATTGCCAATTAAACAGACCTCCCGTACAGGTATTGAGTAATGTTGTATTACTGTGTTACCAATACAGCTGACAAACTAATGGGCAAGCCACCTGGTAATGGTTGATTAACTTTAGGTCTACTACAACTTAATATAAAACCAGTACTCAAAGGTGAACTTTGAATAAGTAAAAACAGTGGTCAGTATCATCAATGTTATGTGAATCAATCCAGTAAACCGAATAAATGCGGATTGATAGATTTCACACGACCTTTAAGGCTTTAATATCATTGAGAAAGCAGAAGATGAATTTATCATTGACACATCTTTGTTCGTCAGACAATCCAAAATCACCTTAGGGGCAAGATATATTTATACAGGAATATTATCCCTGGAATGCTGGCACTATCATCCCACTTTTATCAAAACGAAGTATCAAAAATTAGATGGGGAAGGGATGGGATTTTTATCCTTGTTTTTATACCTAAGTTTTTCACAAGTACTCTATTCTTTGAACTTCGGAATTTGTATCACCTACGAGCCAGTAATTACACGTTGTCATATTAGGTCTTCATTACAAGCGACCCTATAAGGACAGTCGCCTGGTTCAAGTCGAAGAATTATATAAATTGCTACTTTAAACGACTGTCGAGATTGAAGTCTAGTAGAATTAACCACGATTATAACTATAGGTACAGATCAAATTACTGGAAGTGGTAACGTGTTGAAATGGGGGCGCACTACATTTCAAAACATTGTGACGTCATGAGGTTCGAATGTCTGAGGGAGAGATACTTAGATCAACTTTGGTAGTGCACATCTCTCCGTACTCTTTTGCTACTCATATGCCTTCTTTAAGGTCTTTAATAAAATGTTCATCCCAGATATAAGATTCCGATATCCATTTTTACATATTCTTTTAGTCATTGATGAAAAAGTTCAAGTTTTTGTTGATTTCTTGAATACGGAAACACTAAAGAAATTTTGTGGTTACCCACAGACAAATTATACGCAGTGTGCCCCGTTATTTGTGCCGGCATCTCATTTAGCCAGATAAATTAGCACTACAAGGCAACTTTATTAGTCACCTTAATCCAGCTAATATCTGATATCCTCGAAACAAAATACATCATACCTTACATTGTAAATACTCGCATTATCATGATATCAGTCAGTCGTGTCAAGCTATTAAGGAACATAACTCTTAATGATAATTTCTGACCCACAATTTATTGTAATTTCATGTTAAATATTTCCACCTGAACGGCGCCAAGTAAACTAATTATCAGTACTTATTTGCCACCAGTACGACGCGGATATAGAGATCTCTTTATACTGATAGTTTATTATTATTATCGGTAGATTATCCTTAATATTGGCATGTACACTTGTCCTTGCTGGCCTTATCCTGTATTCATAAGACTACGTGTATGACTCAGTATGTATCATGAGGGAAATAACGAGGTCTAGGCTTTAATCCATTTTAGACTTAGCAAAAGTAAGAAGGGTGTCCAAGAATACTTTAATTGACATAGTGAAAATATTCCATTAAGCGTTATCCAAATAGTCTATTGACTACCATTCAACGCTGTCCATAGATGTCAGTAATACCAAAGGCATTTACGATACGTAGAAGACCAAGGAATAAAATTGATGGAAAAGTAAGTTGGACTAAGCTCTCCTACGGCTTAAGCCGATGTGATCGGCAATCTATGCGCAAGCGTATTTAACTTTGATGATACGTGGAACGTAAGTCCTTGCACAAAATAGAGAGTACAGAATTGAATTCAACAAAGTCATAGCTTTAATTTCGATGCCAAGGTTGTAAAAGCTAGGAAGGCACACACTTCCATCACACTTCCAGACATATCTATCGGAAGACATTTAAATATTGGGACATAACATATTTTTATATAGATCATAATACGGCATAAAAGCCAGTGTACACGTTACCTATGTTATGTGAGAAGTCATTTACACGCATGACTCGTACCTCATTACTCTGCATTGTTGAATGGTGATGCCGCTTCAAGGACGGCCTCAATCAATGACAAAGAACTATGACATTAGATTTAACGATTTAATAAACAAATTCAAATTCCAGTAAAAGTATTTACGTATTATTTGAAAACATAGAAAAGGTGTAGAGGGAACTTCTTCATAATATTTCAACAGAATTTGTTCAAAAGGGTCGCATTTATTTGTGACTGTGATTTTGGTACTAATCTTTGCGTGCTGGAGTAATATGATTATTTAAAGCATTCATAATCTGAAAATTTAAAAAAAAAAAGAAAATTAAATGTGAAAGAAAGTGAGTTAGGCGAACTCCGGCAACAAATATATTGTAAAGGAAACAGAAGAATTTCAAAGAAAAAACTGGCAAAAGTGCAATAACTGCTTTGAGGCACTTCAATAATGCGTGTAGACGGTCAGGGCAATAAACTATTGGCGTGACAGAAGTTGGTAAGTGCAAGTTGCAAGAGGCATGTGGGCAGCAATAACAATGGAGATGGCAATGATTACTCTCCCCGACTGGTCTATTACGTTTAATCGTTCGAGATTTTATCGATTCACTACTTCCCTCTCAAGTTTGGTATACAAAACCGACAAAGACAGCTTCAGTCCTACGAGTCATAATGAGGTTGTTTTCGCGTGGGTGGTACGTAGGAATATTTAAGATAGAAGTCTCCCCGTTGCGACACTATGTAGGTGTACGGGCAACCAGTTTATGATAAATAAAAGCAGATGAAAAAATGAAACCGGTATGAGTCGAGTATGACTCTCATTATCAACGTCGCCTATAGCTGAGTTTAATTAATGCGAGAAAAAACTCCACATTCCATAAATATTACGTTCAATTGTAATTATAGAAATAATTTTGCTATGATATGAGGCTTTGAAATTCATCTGACGCAACGTTTATGTTTGAGTTGCTTGGCAATAGCTGCTTGCTGTTTATTGCTTCGAGACTCTACTTTTAACAATATTGTGGCATATCTACATGTATTTATTAGGTATCTATATTAGGTTTTACAAATAACCTTAAGAATTTTTTATCGTCTATTATTGGCGCCTCAGAGTAATAAATACCTTGGCGCCTATGATAAGGGATTTTACTGCTAAGCCACAGACCCATAAATTCACATAAGTGAAAAATATTTATTTTATATCATCAAAATACTAACAGGAGAAAAACCTATGTCTCAACATACTGTAGATAATGAGTAAATACATATATTTCCCTTAACCCTTTAGCGTTGACAATAAAGAACGACTATTGTTTACGCGAAATAATAAGCGCATTCGAGCGCCCGCATCTGTCCCTCGTTAGTAACTCCATACCGCTTGACTCATGGCTGAGTTTATGATTAATTACATTAAAAAATATACTATATTTTTTTCAATACATCGAGTAAACAATTTATATACTCCAAAGTCCAAACTCAGATCAAATAATATATCGGTTAAGACTCAGTTAGTCTTCAGAACAAAAATTTTTTTTTTTTCATATCTACCATCTATTATATTATGTCACTTAGCACAGTCTTCCGAGCAATGTACGGGGAAATGTAATCATTAGTTATTTACGTTATGTTTTTTTTGGACTACGTTTTTTTGTTCCGAAGACTGAGTCTATATATTTTTTGGTCTGAGAGTCCAAAGTTATAATGAAACTGCAACGGTTTATTATGATGCAAGGCTTTGTTATCTAAATAGTTGGAGTAGAGGGCGAATCATTTACAAACAGCATGTTCGTAACATACATGACCGATGATGATCCTAGAATAATATTTAATCCGTTAAGTTTTTCTGCGCGGACGGCATTTTTCATTGTCTTTATCTTTAAGACCAGAGACGTACAGGCTCTATTACTACACTGCTCCGGTGCTGATTTGATAAGTACAGAACCAGCATAAAATACCTAACTAATAATTTATTGTTATCTACAATACTGGCATGACTAATAAAAATGTACAGTGTAATTGTATAAAAGGTAATTAAAGTAATTAAACTAATTTGCTTTCGTTCTTTACGTAATACATGTCATATTAAAATTAGTACATTTTATCAGAACACGATATTTTATACAAGTGGGTCAAAATTCGGCGCATGATAACCGCGGTTAATGATATCATGAGAACCTTTTTAATCTTTTTTGATTGTCAGTTAATTAGCGATGAAAATTTGGAATTCTCTATTGGATATCTTAATTGTACTACATTATTTGCTCAGATTCTGCCAAGTCGAAGTAGCTGGCGATGTTTAAAAATGATATTTCAACCACGATATTTTTATATTCACCGCGTAAAGATAACAATTTTACAATGCAACAAATACTCGTTACGACAACGTAGATAATTATGACTCATATTATTATGAATGAGTTGAAATTTTAATTACAGTCCGTCCGATAAATCTGTATCTACACTTCATACGATGTAAAAAGCGGTCAATACCTCCTTAATTCGAGTTCCGCAAAACATTATGTGACAAAGTTCAATGCCCTGTGAGTGGGGCCAACAGTACTGTTCCCGAGAAAATTGTTCCAGACATCTTAACAACTTTGCAGACAAATCTTTATCGTATTGGTTGGACTCCAATTTTTAGTACGTATTTACTAATACTACTAGAGTAAAGACGGAGTAAAAGGGAAATATGATCTATGAGTTTGTAATGCGTGGGCAGTTGCTTAAGGTGGTATAAGATTTAAGATGACGCGGCTTTTAATCGTTGTGTTTAATATGCAAACACTTAAGAAAAATTAATAATAAAAACCCTCTTTCGATCAGATAGATACCCAGGGATGATCGTATGTTTACCTACGATAACCTGAGATGTATGGACAGATTTTTATTTAATGATTTACACCATTTGGTAACCTTTAAGTTGACCTGCCAAAGCTATAACAGTATGCCTGTGCTGCCTAAGCGGAAATAAATTTTATAGGAGAGCTCTACTTGAGTTACAATTGTCAAAACTGCGAATGGTTAAGCCATAAGGGTCAAAGAGGAGAATATCTGTTATTCAGGGTCATCATTAAATTAGAACAAGAAATAAAAATGTAATTGTAAACATTATGAAAAATTATTTTCATCAAAAATTATCTTCATCAAAAATTATTTTCATCAAAAATTATCTTCATCAAAAATTATTTTCATCAAAAATTATTTTCATCAAAAATTATCTTCATCGAAAAATACCATTTCTACTACAACTGGAATTCAAGTTATATTTTGTATTCCTGTTTTTAGGAATAATTAATATAATTATGTATTTTTTAAGGATAAATAATTACATTTGCATCCTTCTATGGGTTAATCCACACATTGGATTGCAGTTACCAGTAACTCGGAAGGCGGTGCCGTTGATTGCGAGACTCGTCGGGCCACCCGAATGAAATAACACGCTCTTTGGATACATAATTCTTATGACTGTAAGATTATATTTCTTAACATTAATCTGGAGATGGATAAGTATGTAAGGGTCGCTTTCACCAAATCGTTTTAACCTATTCCTGTTATTTACTTAATTAAATAAATAATTTTATTTAGTTTATTTTTAATCTAGTGCTAGAGGGAGAATACCTAGTATTTTACAAGCTGAAATGGTACTGGACTGATTATCTTGCAAATACCATGAACATTTCATACCTTAACAAACTTGATTCCCAGGAAAAACACCAATTTAATGTCTCTCTTAAAAAAATAATTATCGACTCTACAAATACATAATTAATTACCAACCGAAATAAATGGTTCATACTTAGGTACTTCAAAATCAAAGAACCCTTGATACATTTTATCTTCTCCTAGATTCTGTTTCTTGTATATTCCATTGTTGATTTTGCTGTTATTTACGAGTTATAAAATATATGTAAATCTAGTATGAGAAAGTTCGTAGAAACAATTCAAATATCTACATCACTATTATTTACGACTGCGAGTATCGGAAGGGTGACATATTGCTATAAATTGTAGCTGCTCGCGCCTCGATACGGTATCAGAATTTATATTATGCTCTTACTTGTTATAAAAATCTCGTTTTTAACCTAAAATGGGCTTCCTCGTATAAAACTGGTCAGATATTATCGTCAACGTTGTCATTTTGCATACAATTTATTTTCATTTAATCTTGAAACCATTTGCAGTTTTTATTAAGATGAAATTGAATACAAACATTGCGTTATTAAAAAAATATTACAGTGACACTGTAGTCAACCTACCATAGCGTATTTCGATGAAAACTCAACTTTTTTAACCATATAAATGGATCACGGTCGGCAAATAAATAAATGAAAGTTTTTATTTATTTTCACAAAATCAAAATTAATTATTTTCTTATCTGCGCCTCCCAATTTTCACGTTAATAACTGTCATGGGCGCAGTTTAATCATGACATTTAAAATTATACGCGACTGAGACTAACAAATGAAGCTCGATCAGATGACCAATAAAGAATCCCCTTTACAAGCATACCTACTGAGGCGGTTAATCAAGCATAATGAGAGTAATTGCGAAATAGATTTCGAGTCATGGTCAAAGTGTTCAATATTGGTCAATGCCGCGGTAAGAAGATAGTTTTTGTGACTACAAGTTTTCGTACTACAAATTATTTAAATTATTTTAATGGAATTAACTTCAAATTGTAACCGTAGATAACGAATAAATTGTTCAGAAATTAATACTACTCTAAATTAATTTCCTTTTTCGTCATCCCGAAATTCAACAGCTTTTTTCTCGAACAAAACATGACCACAAAACAAGACATGTTAGCATTGAATATTTTTAATTTTTTTAACAATCACTGAGACGTAATATAGGTACTAGTACTTACTTTCTTAGTAACATAATGATAAAGATATTAAAGATACTTGCCGTTACTTATATAGATCTAGTGCCTACAAGATAACATAGTAATCATATTTGATTAAGTGCTTTATGTTAACCAGTTTAGCAGGTGTAGTAAATTGTTTAATAGTTAAAACTACGATTAATATGATACAGAACAACCAACACACTTAAGTGCTAGTTATTATAATATTACTTAGGTATTGTAAAGTACTATTATTGTCTTTTATACAGTCATCATCATCGCAACCCACAACTGTCCCACAGCTGGGCTCGGGTCTCCTGTAACAATGTGAGGGGTACAGGCCATAGTCCACCACGCTGGCCTAGTGCAGACTGGCAGAATTCACACACCTTTGAGAACTTACAAGCGTGCAAGTTTCCTCACGATGTTTTCCTTAACCGTAGCAAGTGATAATTAGTATCTAATACGCACATATCTTTTTAAATTAGAGGTGCGTGCCGGACGATTTGAATCCAGGAACTCCCGTTGGAGAGACAAACGTTCGAACCACTAGGCTATCACTGCTTTTCGTACAGTAAATTTTTAGAATTAGTGACGTACCTACTTAACCATAAAATATTAATACTTATTAACACACCTTATTAAACACGCAAATTCAGGATTAAAAACCACACCTGACCACCAAAAAAGAACCAAGAAATTTTTAAGCTTATTACATTATGTATTTACATATTTAATTCCTGTAATTTGTTTGCCTCAATTTATAAAATAGATGATATTATAAAAGTGATAATTTGTTATCAAAGAGTGACTGTTAGTTACGTAATTATCGAGCTATGTATGTGATTTCAAATATGATTACCATGTGGCTCAGACAGCTACCGCCTTGTGGCTAGAAGCCACATACGTGTAGGTTTCAGATTACATGATAAATACTTTTGGTTACACAGTTGAACGACCAGATTTCATCGGCTTCCAGGCATGCTGAATTAAGGATTGGGGTAATACATCGTAAATAACTTACGAAAGTCAATTTGTAACCCGAGCCCGGTCAAAGGCGACGACTCGAAATGTCAGAAGCACTGTGACGCACAGAATATCGAAATTACGCCCCCAGTACAAGTAATTACCACAAAACATAAAATCAATCATAACTAAGGAGGTATTATTATCTCCCATTATCAAGCTGATAAACAAAAGGTATGGCTTCCAATGACGGTGGCGTAAGAAACTTAAAGGTCGTGTATGTTCTTGTTGAAAAAATATACTAATTTAACAAAAAAACCTGCAAAAATGTAATTAAGTGCGCGTGTCGGTAGGGTTACCACATATCTTTTGCCGTATAATCTGGTATAATCCTTAGCTCTCAGATGCCTGTTTTATTGTTTTGTTATAATTATTCATAAACAACAATTAACTTTGGCAACCGTTGCCTTCTTGATTAAAAAATATAGAATATACAATATTAAAAAAAAAAAACAAAATCTGAGTAACCAATGAGGGCTTAGTAAAAATTCTCGAAATTTTTTTGGCAACCCTAAAGATTGCAAACGTGCGCAATTGGTTGAAGTTACTTAAATAAGATTGATTACACGCATGCGTTTCAGCAAGATTACACTTTTGACTTTATGATCCAACTCCTGCGTTACCCGGACCGGGTTAAATTGTGTAACCCTTTTAGGGTTTCGTAACCTGTAAAAAACATCACTAAGTATATAATTATAGTACCTATGGCTAAACAAAACCTTGTCATCTGTTAACAAATATGGACTTAGTTAGGAATCGAACCTGGAACTGAATCCGTTACCACTAAAAGGTAACATGAAGAAAATAGCAGCCAGTATCGCATTTGCCTACAAATATTCCTTTTTTAATTTTTTTTTCATGATTTGCATGAATTTTACTAAGAGCAGACAAATCTTAAGTACTTATGTTAAATATAAGATATCTCCTATGGTAGGTTTAAGAATATAGGTACACCCATATTTGCATACATTAATGCACTGACTCAGACACGTTTATTTTTATAATTACGATAAGATAACAATTATGTTATAATACATTAGTATTTCCTATAACAACTGCCTACTGCATGCTACCTACAGAACCCAATGGTATAGCACAAAAAATCTGACTAACAGTTTATGGATTAAACACAGTCGGAATATGGGTTAACGGGTTTATGAATGTGGTTTTAACCGCTAAATCCGTACGTGTGATAAGATTAAATAAAACGCTGCAAACGTTATGTAAACGAGTGAGATTAAAATTCAAAAGTTGTATTCTGGAGAACGTAAAATAATATTGAACTTAAAAAATATAAAATTCCAAATTTTAATTCATTTATATTTACAGGCATCAATGCTACAGTTATGAAGGTATTTTTTTTAACTAACCCCTATTTTGCAAAGAGCGTCAACATGAATATATGTAGACCGGGAAAAACTCTTCCACTTATCTTTAAAAATATACATATATCTAGGTTTGTATTGAATTTTTTTTAACATTTCACCAATATTTTATTAAAAGGATAATATGGCTATAAAATAACTGAAGGAGTTCGTAAGTTCAATGCCTCACCATGATATAAACATTGTAGGCGAAAGCGTAGTCCGAAACTTTTCAAAGAGCTTATAGCTCACTAACAAAACTTATGGCAAAATGCCATTTGGCAATGCATAATAATGGGCCACCATTACTTAAAAAAATCAGGATTTAAAGGGTGTAAATTCAAATTAACATAAATGTATCGTATAATTTTTCATAGCCACGTTAAATAATATAGTAGTGGTGTTATAATAATATTGATGCAATTGTAGGTACACATTAATTACATCTTTCGATTAAATTTTAACATTAATCTTACGTATGTAACAGCTGGAGTAAAAAAGATACCTAGTTCTTTAATGACATCGGTAAACAATAAATAGTTAGCAATAAGGAATAAATCTAAATTTTGCTTATATCAACAAAAAATGGTTATAAATTATAAGTTGGCTCATAGGTTTAATAGAGTAATTTTGTCGTTGACGATGTAGTAAATCATTAATGACGCAATTACTTAATGACCTGGACCTGTATGGTTTAGTTACCAAGTCACAGATGAACAAACTTTATTAATACATTTCTCGGTAGAATTGGAACGGATGTTTGTTCGCGGTACAAGTACGGCGCCGCCGCCGTACTGCATCGCTCGTTTACGTGCTAAGTGGAAGTTTATACACTACAATTACAAAGCAAGTGCAATTCGAGAATGCTTGAAATTAGTGCTGGTTTCCTAACAAATCCTTACAATGAATGAAACATTATGAAAGCGCACTAAGAAGCAAATGTTTTCATTCAACGCCTACAGATGTAGAAATGAGGTTATAACTTTCATACAAGCTAGTACGGACAACTAAGTAGCATTAAATTCGTTATAGTTCTAGTTCTGCCGCGAATCTAAGAGCCCGATTCTGGTAACTTACAGCTTTACAATTATAGTGAGACTCTGTCGAGATTCATTTGTCATAGGACAAGTACAAAAATATAAAATATCTAGCATTATAAGTTTTATTACAAGACATGTCAAAAGCGTAAGGGGCTATTCAAGTATTACAACGTTTACCTAAGAAGGGGGGTAAGAGCTTTGCTTACTTTTACAAAGGGGATGGGGGGTCAATAATTAAAATAAATTTAATACGTAATACTTGAAAAACCCCTTAACAGGAATACTCGTATATTTGGAAACTAAAATTACTTTACAGGTCAACGATATCCAGTCAGCTGTCTGAGCAGATTGCATTAAAATATCCCCGGCTCCACGTTACATGCAATTATTTTAAACTCACTATCATAAAGGAATGAAGATGGCGGCGCGCCAAGAGATTTATCCTTTTAAATGAATCATCAAATATTTACGTCGGAAACAATAGTTTTAACGAAGTTATATTTCAATAACTCAAGGTTTTTTAAAGAGGAAATCTACTGTATGAAAAGTTATTTAGGTACCGAGCTAAAAGATAAAAGAAATAATCAAAAAAATCATCTTCATCATCATCATCAAATTCATGCTCTAATAAAGAGAGAGAGAATAAGAAATAAATTGTCTCATATATTACATAATGATGTATAACTATTGCATTTGATATATTTTTTTAACGAGTAAATATAGATAGAAATAAATGGTATTCCTATGTTATTATGATTTAATCGAAAATATGTCATACCATTCCAAGGAACTTACTAGATATCCACAGATTGGATGTCTTTGAAAAGCATCCATTAGAACCGAACCCTGCGAGTTTGGAACAACAGCTAGTAGGGGAACACTAGTAATTAGTAAAAGGCTCTATTGTTAAGAGCGGATATTGGAAATTGGGGTTATGCAGGAAACTCTTATATCGATCCTACGATCCTACGTCAGCCACCTCTCCACTTGATTATGTAAAGTCATCGGTATATGAAAACGCATTATTTTAATGGTACCACGTAAAGGAGACTTGTTCTACGGTTGATTCAGTCGATGAGTGTCGAATGTTAAATGAGAAACCAATTAAGATAACATTGTTGTTCTTAATACTTAATATCGACTGTAACAAACATTGAACTAAGCACAATATTTACGTAGAAGGAACGAATATTTTTAATTGACTCGTTAATAAATAAAGAAAGAATGTAAATTAGGTAATTTACTATCAATATCAACTTACTAACTTACATCATCTTTATTATAGTGGTTTATCTGTTACCATTTGCTCCTTACGCTAAGGTTTATAGTATGCAAAATAGTACCTACTGCATTTATTAATAACGGAATCTAAATTAATTTCGCAAGAAATTTATTGCTTACAAGAGTTTTGACTCACGGTATCCTAATTTCTGTAGGCGTTGAGTAGACAACTATAAAGAATTTTATCCAATTGAGTGCTTGGGAAATGAAATATTATCCCATTCAGAAATTCCATTGTCCTAGACATTATTTCATTAATTAATTTGATTGTATTATATTATTATTCATTGTTACAGAGATTGTCTTTACAGATATTTACAAGGTGTAGCTAGATCAGCTGTTAAAATCTTGTTTGCTACCTTATACATAGGTGCTAACTGCTAACTTTAATAAATTGAACTTGTCACCTAATAAAATATACCTAACTAATTTAATTCTTAGTACTTACAAAAATTTTAGTATGATACAATAAATAAAGGTACTTATGACATGTGTTAAAGTTTATTCGTTCTTTATTTCTAACCTAGAAATGTTTTTAATAAAGATACGTAATTAACAATATTTTTCGACTATTTCCCATGAACTGTTAAGGCAATTTCAACGCCGTGTTACATCCTAATTTGGCTCAGTTATCACAAACGTTGCGTAAATTTGGGGTCATTAGCAACTGCTCATTAGGTTGTTAATTCGACAAGTTCATTCATTGTCGGTCGGTTCGTTTCTTTTTAGTATGACATAGCTTAAATAATGGGTACAAGGAACCCCATTTAACTTGGTTTAGATTGGGTTACTTATTAGGGTGCTAGAGATCTACGGAGATCAAGACACCAGAGGGATCTTACGCCATTTGGCTTATAGTAAGCACCATCTTTTTATTCATGTTGAACCTCAAACACTAAAATTTTCCAAAATATTGTAGTTATTTGTTTTTACTCATTGTATTCCAATGTTCATTCAAAGATACTAAGGATGATAGTAAGTTATTTTTAAACAATGATAAATATTATACATCTATACGAACTGGTATTCCCAAGGCTCATATTTTTCAAGGATTTGTTCAGTAGTGGGAATTGTATCGGTATTGTTTTCTATATTGTATTGACATACTTAATTAAGTTAAACAAATTAATGTTACATAATTTATAATTACGGTTCCTTTGCAGAATGTTTGTTAGGATTAAACTTATCGCTTTAATTGACCAACAATAAGTTACCATAAGGTGAACTTTTGGCTGATCACTAAATGTATTTCGATACTTTTTCTCACCATCCACTACACATAACTTCACCCTACCAGACTTAAAAATAAAATGCATCTTTTTGAGATGTTCAAGCGGCCATCACCGCGCCGGGGTGACATGCTTGACAGAGGGAGAGCTTCAAAAGAAACAAAACAAAGGATTCGATCATGGAACGGAAGGAAACAATTGACTCAATGAATATGACGAACGGTGTTCAAGTGCGCAGTTGATCTATTTCTGATCCTGTCACTTAACGAGCTCTGGTGACGGTTCATTTATCACAAGTGATAGTCGAAGTATTCAAAACCATTGCATTGTGCAGGCGAGTACATTGACATCAGTTTCAAGAGGCGATAGAACGGCATAGGTAGGTACCTAATTCGAATGCTTCATCTTTAAAAAGCCATTTTGTTCGACATAACTGGTACCTACTGTTAGCTGATACTTTATAACCTCAGTATAAGAACGTTCTTCTACCTATGCAGCAGTATTGATTATGTTTACCAAAATACCTGAAATATAGAACGTTATACACTCTTCACACTAGGATTTCCTATGTGTACAAGAATACACAGACCCTGACCGAGTAAAGAAATTTAAACCTGTCAATGAAACTGTCTCACTGGGAATCGAACCCGAGACAATAGACAACAGTCTTGCGTGGTTACCATTGCGCTATACATGTTAATAAAGCTTTTTTCTCATATCATATTCCCTCTGTTGCTCCAAAAAAAGAAATCAGAGTAGCAACAAGTACGATAAGAAAAGTGTGATAAAAAAGGAACCCAAGACAACATGTCTGGATTTATTTGATTTATTAAATGTTTCCATGGATCCAACACTATCATTTTGCATTACCAACGATTAATGTTTAATTACATTAGTTTTATTATGAAAGTAAATTTCGTCTGTACAGACGGAACATAGGGGAGTTGTTAAACATTGAACATTTTAACGTATCTTAGAGAGTGACGTCACGAGTACCCTAGTAACTTACTAGGAATATACTGTTTACTAGGAATATACAAGCAAAAAACAAACAAAAAATTAGCTTGATTTGATGATATGATAGTAAAACTAAAAATTTGACAGCTAACATCTAGCCAAGTAAGTAACTTAGTTAACGACTTTAATTTGGTTTGGTTTTACATAAACATTTCAGTAGATTTAATAAAATGTTGAATTAGAGACGTTAAATAATTGTGATATGTTGTGAACTTTATGATTTATAAATCACTTCAACTTATTATTAGATCAAATAATATTTATTACATAATTATAATTATTACCTCCTTTGGATCATTACACCAGTATCCACCGCATCTGAAGCATTGGTTGCAGTCCATTATCTTCTCCAATTGAGAACATACATTAGCCGAAACTAATGCAATCGACGACATAACTACCAACAGAGTCCACACTTTCGCCATTTTTAAATTGGCACACATTTTGAACTTGAAACACTTTTTTCGTTTTATAATTTCGAATAGCGCTCGCGAGTTCGACTGACATTCGATTTACGAAAAGCGCGCGCACTGCTACACGTCCGAACATAGACTGTGAACCACAGATCACTGCTGCGAACTACAGCGAACGACCTCTTACGCACGGACCGTACTTCATCCACTCTCTCGCTTCATCAGACCGAGATGAATCATCGCTTTGGGAAATTTCGCGGAAATTAGTTTTAGGATGACACAATAATTATAACTGCTGATATCATGGTATATCTAATTCGTAATTTTTTGATTAGTGATTTATTTTTATCGAAACTTTTAATATTCTAGCAAAAACCGTAGTTTTTATTACTGCCCTAATATTTACTCTGCACTAAGATTTGCACTATTGTGAAGAACATGAACATCATAAAAAAACATCTCTAACACCCATGACCTAGGAATAAATCAAATTCAAATACATTTATTATTTAGATTTCAGGTAAAAAACTTGCCTCAAACGGGAATCGTATTTTATGTGATCCCTCGCTTTAAGTATACCTACTTAAATATCCAGGGTACCGACTCCTTGACTGAGTTACGCATAAATAATTATACCCAGTAGAAATTGTAATTTTAGTCACAATCTTTTTGTGGTGGATCTAAGTGTGAATAACCAATAATAATCTTTAATGAAAATCTTTTACCTGCCTATCATAATATTTTTTGGATTCTTGGCTGACGATGCTCTTTATAAGTTATACACAGTTGTCCTTGCAGAAGAAGCTTTATTGCACTATGCTAGTTAACAAAAGGAGTCAAGTCATCTACTGCAGTGGGGTTTAGTGAGATTAGATCTCACATAGTTTATTACCAATGTAGCATTGGTTCACAACAATCTGAAATTGCTTACAGAGTAGGGTTTTGCACCCAACCCGTTAACAGCGGGGAAGTTGGGCAATTAGGTCTACAACTTGGGGCCGTCCATTCCCGTGGGTATGACCTCCGGTATATGTATCAGCCTCACAAAGTCGTCTTCCTGCATACCTCTTACCTAAGGACCGTTGTCGCACGCCCGAGATGTACTATTAAGCACACAATTCGGTGGCATACTATTGAACCGTCCTAGTAGCCTCCCCACTTGTACAGGACCTTGAAGGGTCCTTACCTTCCCCAGCGCAACAACCTGAGCTATAAAGTCGAAGGCGTCGCAGCCGATCAGGGTGAGAATGGATTTAGAGCAGCTCTTTTCTCAATACACTGCTTCACTGAGTAGACACGGACTCCCGCGTAATACGCGGCGCTGTTGGTATTTATGCCAGCGTTTGAAAAAATCTCAATAGCGTGATTTAGGTTTTTACCGTTTTTCTCAGTAACTTGATCATGTAGAATATTGATAATTTATTTTTTGTATGTATTCCCAGTAACGATACTACTGAGTGAGTTCGAGACAGTAAATTAATACTTTTTAACATTTAATATTTCTATGAAGAAAGAGATAGTGTTATGCAGAATCAATATGAAACATGAAACAGATGTATAATTACAGAATTCACAAGGTTACCTACGCCATCTGTTATTGAGTAGCATAACTAAATAATACCAGTATGTCATGTTATCTATTTATTTACCGTTAAACACAAATATTATATTATTTACAATTATATAAATTTAATACGCAAATTCTGTATTATAGTAGTAGTATAATTTACCTTATACAAATATCATAAAGTTGAATTATTTACAAATTCTTATATGGCAACACTGATTCATTGTGCAAAAACTGTGACTAGCTCCCTCTACTTAATTGATTCAGGTTAAAAGTGTAATAAAACAAACATGTCTTATTTATTTTATGTGTTTTATATTATTATAATACGTAGTACTTGTTCTATTTTATGTATTACACAAATTCAGTTTTTTTATAGTGACCTAAAAACTGTGCCCTACGTACCTGTAGCACCACGCTATATACATTATAAGCATTATTTATTTTTGTATCATCATTTAGATTCATTCATGGTCTCGCATTGTAGAATATTTTCTGTGCATAGGGTTGTTGATAGTAGTGTTAGCTGTTTTAAAAATGGGGTTCATTTGTTCCCTTGCTCTCTTTATGCTTTCTTTATGCTGTCTTTTAAAACGTGTGTATTCCTTGCGATCGCGATACGTGCTCAATAATTTCCAACCGATTAACGTTACTATTCCAATGAGTATAAGTCCACCGAGACAAGCACCGCCGTATACTGCAATAAAAATGTCTCATTAACTCATTACATAATAATATTGTTATGATATTATAATAAGTGTATTTAGGTACTCTTTAAAAATGTTTAAACCGTGGCACAATAACAAGCTTAGTAATAATAGGAATGTCTTGGCGCCCGAACATCCTAAAATCCAATTCTATTTTTCAAAACTGTGACTCTTAGTGACAACATTTCTTTAAAGATTCCGCGCTTCGGAAGGCTCTTTAAGCTGTTGGTGCCAGTTATTGTTAGATGAATATCGTCAACCCATGTCGGCGGCATAATTTATAACACTTAGGCTGGGCTCGTACTCCTCTATCAATCAGCACGGTGGAGTTAAGCTCTAGGCCTCTTCAGTTAGAAGGAGATACCTGTGCCTAGTAGTAAGTACAATTGAGGTCACACCCCAAAAAACAACAGAAAAATAATAACAAGATACTCACTGTAAGCACTTTCAGCGCAGTCATGTTCTGATTGAACTATTAGATGAACTTCATACTTTTCATCGTCGTATTTGTATAAGAATTTCGTGTAACAACCGACATTGGATCGTACATCCGTACATAGTATCCCAGAAGTTTCGTTGTCCAACTTTGTTACTGACGTGACGCTTACTCGCTTCCCGCATTCCTTGTTACTATCGCTACGGCCCAATGCATACGGCTCCAGTAGGCGACATTGTCTTTCCTGGCAGTTATTACACGGCAATGGATTGCAACGTGGTCCTTGGGAACTTCTGGCATCCCATTCGCAAAGAGTTTCAAAACACTTACATTCATTACACTCGCATTTTCCATAAGCTGAACACTCCTAGAATTAAAGTGATAGTGTAAAGGTACTGACAAACATGCTTACGAAGAGCATAGTCCTCGATTATAAGCAAATGTTAGCAATAAGCTTGCTAGTTTTGTCAAAAATCTGTTTCGTTGTTATCTCTATCCAACTTACTAAGTAGCAATTGCTAAGTAGTTGCATACTTTCGTGATATTATTGAATAGCGTAGAGAGTATAAGCAACTACGAGACTCTACATTAGGCGCGATACGTACTAAGCAATTTTTTAAAGTAAAATTGATATGACTAAAGTAGGAAGCTTCGTATTTACGAACATTATATATAGTAAGGTGGGGTAAGACTAACACACGGGGCAAGACTAACACCGTCTGTTATCTCGACATGCACTTGAAGAAACGACAAGTGTGTGTTTTAGCCGGGAACATTTACGTTTGTTCTATCTTACAGACTGGAAGAATTTCATATTTAAGCTATACGTATCGAGATAATAGACAGTTTTAGTCTTGCCCCGTGTGTTAGTCTTACCCCACCTTACTTATATTAAATATTTATTTACGGACATGTTCACCAGTTAGACAGCGGTCTTTAGAGGCTTCGCAATTGCAAGTTCTTTGCGAATTCTTCATCCATCCTGACTTGCAATTGCATTCACCACATTGACACTGTCCGTGACCACAGAGCCGACCATTTTTGTCTTTCGGGCACACCTCGTTGTCACATTCACAATAGCGCCCTCCATATCTGTAAATGATGTTGTGTCGTGTTATGCCTTGGTTACTTTATCACTGTTCTGTAAGATATTAGCTTTTTGTGTAAAATAAACCATCAGAAGTTTTTTAGGATTTTGGTGTATCAGGTGTATCAGATCGTCCTAATAGAACGCGATCATCGCAGATTTGGGCGAATTTTACTCGTACGAACGCGCGATCAAACATTGAATTCGAATAGGTGTCCTAACTGACACCGGTACGACACGATCACGCGACTAAAATGTTTTGAAAATCTAATCTAATCGCTTACTCGCGCGATGATCGCGCATTCGCGTTCTATTAGGACGATCCCAGGGTTCGTTTAAGTAATGCGTAAGCACTATAGGAATTGAGGGGTGTTTCTTATGCCTATTTGTCATGAAATGACGGGCGGGAAATTGTCTAGATGGTGATAACGTCAGCAGAATTAATTACGATTTTACATATTATGGGAAACAATCAATGAAAAAAAACATTAAAAGAAAGATGCTTAAAATGTTTACGTAAGCATTTAAGAGCTTTGTTTGCTTTTGTTAACAAGGGGGAAAGGGGATAAATAATTGAGATAAACCTGCTGTCGGCCTCTTATTAACAGTTTTTTCTTCGACAAACACTTGTTGTTGCAAAACAAAACAGAAATCAGCCAAATTAGTTGGTCAAACAGCAGACGACTCGAAGGGTAAGTGACAAAGGTGCTATTCAAGTAGGAAATGGGTAATTTAAGTAAAGTCCTCCACAAGTTAGAGTTAACCACACACGGGCCGAATAATTTATATAAATACGAGATATGTTCATAACCATGCTCTAAAACTCTATACGAACCAAACATGATTTTCATTTCACTAGCTTTAAATTAAATAGAACTTATTAAAGAAGGAACAAATAAAATCTGCTGTTACCGTTTCTCTCCACACTTGCAAACACCACAAATGCAGGAGCCGCGTCCACTGCATTCAATCTTACTGTTAGGCACAAAGCAAGTGGATTTATTCTGGTTAGCGTCAGCATTTACTGAAGAACACTCGCAATTCATACCGCTCCTAAAAAAGGAAATATAACCCATTATAAAACACAACTGCAAAAAATGGGGATAGCAGAGCGAAAAACGTATCTGTGTTTTATGTTATTCCCACAATCCACACCTTAATTCGAAGACCGTCAAATCGTTTGGGCTGGTAGAGTATGCGAAAAAAATGGATATAGGTACATACATGCATTTTGAAAATACATTGGACTACGATTCTGCGATACCCCTGTACGATTCTACTTAGCCTGCAAACATTTAAACAACAGAGTAACTGCTCTGACCGAAAAGAATCAACAGCCCCTATAAACAAAAGCGTTTTCTAATGGCGTTCACAAACGCACTTTTAAAATGTATCGGAAGAACATTAGATGCTGAAAATAGATGGGCTCGTTTTACTGACGAATAGGATATTTATTTCAAGAGTAGTACTGCTAGGATGTCTGTAGGTATTTAACTATAATTCTCTATGTACTTATTTATTACTTTATTACTATCATACCTATTTCGGTTACACTTGCAAATTCCACATTCTAATGTACCTCCACCGTTGCAGAGACTATCATTTCCTCTGGCACATTTACAATCACGTATCAGTCTTATATCCAACATCAGTGTCTCTCTTATGCCTATAAATGATATATTTACTTTCACTTCCTCAGCTTCAAAATATTCTAACACTGTAATTTTACCGATAAACTTTTGTTCCTTGTTCTGTCTTACAACACATGGTTCTTTTACACAGTCAGGTTCAATCATTACTTTAATTTTCTTTTCATAATTGGGTTCTATGTGTACGTTCAATTTTATTTCTTTTGTAATGTTCTGGAAATTAACAAAAACATTAAATCACAAATAATTTTTTTTAATCTATGAGTTATGTAATTGAACGTCTTTTGTTAATGTAAGAATGATGTTAAGGACTAGTTGCCTTTACTAAGCAGTAAATAAAGCATTTAGATTGAAAAATATTCAGTAAACGAATAGACGAATCGCGTAACTTTAAGAGTAATTTAGCTTTCTGCATTCTTTTTCCATGTATTACTATGTCAAATCTAAACGTGCCTGCTGAATTCTTAAAGAGAAATTAAAAATTAAAACCTTCAAGTATAATGTAAGTGATCAAACGAAGTGAATGTAACGTTGATTACCTCATAAGTATTTTTCAATTCTGACGCAACCGTTTTTTGATTCCTAATCGATACTTCAGGATCAATGACACGAGCTCCATTTATAATTTTCGTGAGCGGTTCATAATATTTATTCGCAGTGTGAATTACAAATATGATTGTTACTTTTTGTTCTGAAGCTAATTTATTAATCATATATGTTGATGGATAATCCATTTCCAGTTCTTTTGTATATTTTTTATTGCTCATGTGGCATTGCCCATCGTAGGGATTTACTATACCAGCTGCAATTCCATCGCCAGCCGCTTGATGTCGCTTATCACTTATGAATACCACAATCTTTCTAGATATACTTCTCCAACCAATTTCTTCACATACGATAACCTGTGCCAATGCATCGAATCCCCCATTCGCATTGTCAACATACATTGACTCAACAATTTCTACTTCCTCCATAGCTTTTTTAAAGCCTTCAGTATCTGTTGATATTGAAAAGTGATTTTTAAAGGAATACGAAACTGATTCATTCTTTATACTGAAAAGAGAATAATTTTAAAATTAGTACTGGTTCTTTTTCTATTTAGAAATAATTAAAAATGGATTAGAAAATACCTTGTAAACGGCAGCGCATTTTTGTTAGTAAAAGTACCAAAACCTATAGAAATATTGCTCGTCACTGTTTGGATCCCTTGGATAACTTTTTCAGTTTGTTCTAATTGTTTTTTCCATAAATCGGGTGTTATGAACGCATCGAATAGAAAATATAGGTCAAGGGGATAATGTTCAGCTACGGTGTATGAAAAATCGAAATTTAAAGTCTGTCCGGGACGTAGATTCATATCGATTCTTTTAGGTTGTATTTGAACAAACCCTCTTGTACTATCATCTAGTTGATGAGGTGTTGCGGTTGCAGTGCTATTAGGGTTTTGAAGTTCACCAGGACACCAATTCTCAGGCATAGAGTTCTCTGAAATACATCTTGGTCCAGTAAACGTTTCACTCTGTAAACAAATATGTAAATATTGTAGTTATAAAATTCCTTTTTTATTTCATGTCGTACTACACCTTCATTGATGGAACAAACATGGAATGTTATATTCTCATACTATTCTTATCATACCATGCAAATTTAATTGGGCTCTAGAAAATGGCAGTAGGAGTTTCGATTAAAATTGTAAGTTGTGCAACGTATCAGACAATTGAATTTGTTACTTCAATTTGACAGTAGATGGCGCCCTAACTTTATAGGGGTTAATAGTCTATAGATACGCAGCCAATCTCGGTTATTCACAGGAATTATATAAAAACCTGATATAAATGATGGGCATAATATCTTAGTATATAATTTTACTTACTGCGCACCACACACAATGTTTGATTTGTCTTATACAATCATGGCATGTTTGTTGTTGTTCACAAGCATTTACAAACACCACACAAATATATAAATAAATAAATAACCTTTTGCTTATTAAAACAACCATTTCGACTGACATTTATTGAACTATTAATACAAGGCATATAGTTATTAATTGCTACTGCAAAATATCCTTATGACTCAACAGGAAAATATAGTTACAAAGTTGCTTCACTGATTCCCGTTGTATACCTAATAATATAAGTACTTCGCGATAAATGTTCATATTTTGACGATTTTGCATTTTTTAATTCAATCATGCCGCCATAGCAAAGATTGTTCGAATGATGAGCATTTACGTAAGGTTATACAAAAATTTTAAGTCGGAAGTACCTGATATGGAAAACTAAGGGATCGATCAAATTATGCAAGGTAAAAAAAAAACCAGAACAAACGTCTACGCGGTCTTTTAATCCTACTAATATTATAAATGTGAAAGTTTGTAAAGATGTTTGGATGTTTTTCCATCCTTCACGCTCTAAACGTTAAACGGATAAAGCTGAAACTTGGCACATGGATAGTTTGCATCCGGATATAGGACATAGGATATATTCTATCCCATTATAGGTTCCCGTAGGATGAATCCGATACTTCTTTAAAGTACTCTTTTGCGGGGCCGAGGGCGACGTCTAGTAGTAATATAAAAACGGCGTATGAATTTTTGTAACTTGTGGCATAAGGTGGCGTTGTCTCAAATACTCGTATTTTCAGGGGTCTGTAGAGTTGTTGATACGCGGGCATAAGTAGGTACTAAAGTTGTCCGATATTGAGTAGGTATACTAAAGATATAAGAACATTCTTGAAAGTTGAGAGAACCTTTTGTGGGGTATGAACCAAACTAAAAATATGTTGAAGAATTACATTATTATCTTTCCGATTTAGTAGTATGTAATAGGTACATACAGTTTGCTAATGGGTAGGTATGTATTACAGGAAAATGATTTAATTGTGGATTCTATTTTGAAATCGTTAGTACCATGATGACTGTGGTTTTGGTTCTGTAAATTATGTACATAGAGTTCAAATTACCTTGTTTATATGTAGCAATATTTACCGTATTTATTAAAGTTACATAAGGCCAAGTACAGACGACGGACGATATTTTTTAATTCTTTCAACTGAGGTACGTGTCTTTTTTCGAGGCATTTTTCATATTTGTTCGTTATTGCTAATTAAAACGTATTCGTTTATATTTTTTTTATATCAAGTTGTTTAAATAAAATTAACTCATGAGGAGAGAAACTTTTCGTCACAGTTACATCAATCAGTCTTTAATTTATATTTGAACATTTAATCATAAATCAAAAACTAAAAATTGGACTTCCGAAAAGATTTTGAGTGAGCTGACATACAAAAGCAATGCAACTAGCTTAAGTCACTCCAGAAATTAATATAATAACAACTCATATTTTACACTTTGTCAAGTAATTTTAGCCGTAGCGTGCTAAAGAAATGAACATAAGTAATATGCTTGAAAAATTACATTTTATCGTCCGCCGCGGACATCCGCATAAGTCATCCGCGTCGCACTGAATCGTCCCTTGGGTACATCTGGTTCAGGTTATGATAATTATGGCGACTTTACCCAAACGTCGGACAAATTAATTTGTTACGGTCACACCATCTGCACTTGACTTTATTGTTTTTCCTCTATGACAACAGTCATAATTAAAAATTCGTTTGAACTTAACGTTCGTGGTTACTCAGTTACACAATGATGTGTGTTTAAAATCTTTAGCAATTTAATACCTGAACGGGTTTGGAAAATGAAGCTGTATTTATTGTTTTGTTTATTATGTTTCGAATTAACTGGAGTAATTTGTGCACCTAAGTGCCAGGATTTTACTAATTGTACGACCTGTGTATTTAGTACTGTTGATGATTGTGTTTGGTGTTCTCAGGTATGTAATGATGAATTTATTTAAGTTTCATCCACGTTTCTCAATCTCATGAGATTTTACAAACTTTGTATTTGCCAGTGTAGAAAAAGTATGTAGTCATGACACTCACGACAAAACAACTTTGAAGGAATTAAGTGAAATACACAGACTTCCATTTCTAGGCAATTCTACATTTGCGGACATAATCATACTTATCGTTTTATACCCATTATTTTTCAGGAAAATTATAAGGGGAAAAGATGCCAGCCAAGAAAATCAATTACCGAACCATGTAATAAAAACGAAATAAATGATAGAGAAAAAGAAAAGGTTATTTTGACTAACGATGGCGATTTTAGTGCGGCTCAAAATAACATTGTCCAACTTAAACCTCAGAAAGCTAGTATAAAATTAATATCGCCTGGTGTCCCTGTTAATATTACAATGCACTATAAACCAGCCAAAGATGCCCCTTTGGACATTTACTTTCTTTTAGACAATTCTCAAAACATACACAGTTATAAAGCTAGTCTGGTTCAGCAAACTAAAGCTATTCTGGAAGGAATTAACAACTACACAAATAATGTGCATTTAGGAGTTGGTACTTTCATCGAAAAACCCGTATTACCGTACGCGAAGTAAGTGACGTTTCGTCAAATAATGCAACTGTTTATTGTATAATTGCTATAAAGCTTTCCTTGTGTCTATTTATGCATTCATGCTACAATAATTTTAAATTAATGTCCTTAGAATGTCCGATAAACGATACTGAGTTCTATGTCCAATATTAATGAATGTCCGATAATATTTACCGGTGTCTGTCTATAACTATTACCTTCGATTAGTTCATAAAATCCGGTATCAAAGCCATGATCCTTCTGTTGGAAGATTCTAATTTAAATTTCTTTCAATACGTGACTACGTAAATAATTTATTTTATATTTATCTTTTATTAATAAATTATTACTTCATTTTTAGTCCCGACGAAAGCTTCGTTTATGCGTTCAAGAATAATCAGGCTTTGACTAACGACTCTGATCTGTTTGTAAAAACATTGACAGATATAGGATATGGCGGAAATTACGACACTCCAGAAAATCTCTTAGATGGATTGATGCAAGCTATGGTTTGTAAGAAACAAATCAACTGGAGAAACAACAGCCAGCGCATTATTGTTGCATTTACAAATGAGTTCTACCATTCGGCTGGAGATGGGAAAATATTGGGCGCCTTTAAACGCAACAACATGGAATGTTACACAAATGACGACATGTACTTAATTATGGATTATCCATCTGTTCCTCAAATTAATAAAGTAGTTAAAGATAATGGCTACGTAATAATTTTTGCTTATGTTGAAGATCTAGTAACAAACTATCCCGTCAAAGATTACTATGAACTGTTGTCAGAAAAAATATATGGCGCTAAACATGCGAGGTTGAGCCACGAAAATATCGCTCAAATTATAAAGGATGAATATGTTGTAAGTAAACTATAAACATATAATATAGGGTTGGCGAGTAATTGCGGTTTTTTTATTCTTATTCTCATGTAAAAGCCGCAATCACCTAATTGCGCACTGTCGCGCTTATCTTTATATTGCTACGTAAAGGGTTAATTTTTGGACCTCTTTTTAAGAATGATGCACGCACTTTTGATATTTAGCAGAGTTACATTTTTTCAAGTATATTAGCAAAAAAGATTAAACAAAAAATTTGATTTACAAAATTTATGAAGTTCATTATAAGTGTACTTTCAGAAAATTATCGAAGATGTAAAAATGGGTTACGAAAAACAAAATCCTTCAGACGTTCAAGTTTCAATAACAAAGACGTGTCCTGACTGCAAAGCAATGCATTTCAATGCTTTGGAATTTAATGTTACGATCACATTAATGTCAAGTAATCCAGTAAAAGACAAGGAAATCATAAAAATAAAACCAATGTCGATGAATGAGGCACTGGAACTCGAAGTTGAATTTCAATATAAATGTAAATGTGAGAAAAAAAAAGAAATTAATTCGAAGAAATGCAACAGTGAAGGGACCTATCAATGTGGTATATGTAAATGTAATCCAGACAGGTATGGTATTTTAATTCATATAAGATCAATTCAGATACTACTTAATTATCACTTGCTACGGTGAAGGAAAACATCGTGAGGAAACCTGCACACCTGAGAGTTCTCCATAAAGTTCTCAAAGGTGTGTGAAGTCTGCCAATCCGCATTTGGCCAGCGTGGTGGACTATGGCCTGTACCCCTCACATTGTGAGAGGAGACCCAAGCCCAGCAGTGGGACAGTTATGGGTTGTCATGATGATGTGTTTTGTAAGTATTTAATTCCAAGTTAATTTATTGCAGGTTTGGGGATTACTGCGCGTGTAAAGGTGATTCAACAGGTTCGAATGATGACTACGAAAAGTGCCGAAAGAATCCTAGCGATGCCTTTCGTTGCAGTGGACATGGAGAATGCACGTATGTTTATTCTTCAATCTTTCCTATCTCCAGTTCTTTCATCATATTATCACTTCAGCATGTCTACTAACTTTTGTTTTTTTCCAATCCATATAGATCACGAATAAGCTAACATATAACTGTTGTATTGTATTCCAGTTGTGGAAAATGTGAAACATGTCACAAAGGATTTTCTGGTCAGTTTTGTGAATACGATGAGAACGCGTGCCCTCGACCTGGAGGAAAATTATGCTCGGGACACGGCAGTTGCGTGATGGGCGTATGCCAATGTGATTCAAACTGGGTACACTCGCTTAACGGTATCGATGACTGTGGATGTCCATTGGAGCAAAATTCATGTATAGCACCCCATTCCCATAAGGTAAAATTTACGAGAATTCAGTTTATTATCATATAATCCAAACCCAAGTTACGAGGGTTCAAAAGACCCCTAGTAGTGTTCTTGCGGTTCCCTTGGCTTGTATTGAAGGGGCAGTGTTGTGCCCCCAGATTAGTCCCATTTTTCCTTACACTTTTAACACATTTAGAATTGGTTTGCTGCTTGTTGCTCTACTTCAGCTAGCTAACATTAAAATTGATATAAGAAGAACATATAAAAGTACATTGAGATTTACGAAGAAGATGAGAAACCCAAGTCATAAGTCTGTTTTCAAATCAAACTTTTATGACGTTCATGTTATTTTTGACAGGTTTGCTCAGGAAATGGCGAATGTAAATGCGGAAGATGTGTATGTACTAGCAGGGAATACTCTAATGACACCTGTACTGGGCGCTACTGTGATAAATGCTCCTGGTTTACTGCAAAACGTTGCCAAGAGTTAGAAGACTACGCCTATTGCAGATTTTTGAACCAAACTAGCTGCCAAGACAATTATAACATGACAGATCTAACTACTGTGGTGTTTGCGAACAGGAGTGAAATTAATTCCCCTAATAATACTGCATGGTATATGGCCAATTTGTGCAGAGTGAAAAAAGGGTCTGATGAAAGCATACTTGTATTCAAATATTACTATACATCAGAAGCGGATACTGGCCCAGGAACGACATACGACACAATGCTTACTCTTGTTATTCAAAACGAATTGGATGAGAAGCCACCGGCAGATATTTGGGGTAATTAGTACAAAGCATGTTTTTATGGCTAGCGTATAAGCAGGGTAGTATTAGATTTCTATATAATTAATCATTGACAGGACCACAAGATAATATATGAAAAGAACTTGGGACCAAGGGAAAGTCATAGACAATTTCCTTGCATATACCAGTTGGGAGATACCATTATCAAGGCGTAACGTAGCGTCAGGTTATATTATCTGTGCATAAAAAGGGTTTATGATTGGATAAATTTTTTTTTTAGAAAATTATTCGAGAAAATAGTATATATAGCAAATAGTATTCGTCAACTCAAATAACTTTTAAAGTCGCTATTGCTAATTCATCGCTTCCGGGATTCTATCTTTGAAAGTCTTTCGTTAATTTTTCAGTTCCTATTGGAAGTTCTATTGGTGGTATACTGTTGATTGGTTTGCTGTCTCTTCTTCTGTGGAAGTGTTTAGCAGACTATTATGACGAGAAGGAGTATAAACAGTTCGCAGAGAGAGCTAAAGCTGCAGGTTATAACGTGGATATGACTGAGAACCCACACTACGAACCTCCGACGACCACCTTCATCAATCCTGTACACGACGCCAACAATATACGGAGAAGGCCAACTGACATGTAGAATATTATTAGAAATTAAGTTTATTTAGAACATAATTACATAGTTAGGCTGTTTTGGTGTTTGCTGTTTTTTTTATTTAACTTTGGATTTTGATTGATAAAATAGTATTCTTCTTTTTTGTATATAATGTCGTTATAGTGTGACATCATTTTTAGCGACCAAAATATGCATTAATATTATTTTTATGCTTTAAAGAATTTTATTTCCGTGTGTAGATATGTGTACCTACTATACCTATACTTATAGGCTGTAATTAGTAATCACCATCACCAAAGAGTATTTGATTCTTCCAAACTACTTGAAATTAACAACAAATTACATTTTCATGGTTTATTTAATACTCCAATAATTTACAACCATTAAATACGTATAAAATAAATATTAAAAAATATAAAAGTAGCTAAAAAAGATTTGTATACTACCAAAACATAAGTGCGCCGTGACAAGAACATTAAAATTTCACGATGGAAACATTGTATTAGTAGTCTTAGTCCATGAAATAATGACAAGTAAACACTTGCTATACCAAACACAAACAAATGAGGTTGTTAATAAACAACATTGTGTTTATACAAAACATGACAATGAAGGTAGAGTTAAAACATTAACAAGTGATAGAGTAAAATGCTAACGGTACCCTATACGGGTAACATTTGAAGTGTTTACTTGACACTGAAGAAAGTCCGGGTAGTCTAATCCTTGAAATTGAAGTGTCCGTATAGTTAAAAGTACGAACGTTTGTTACTTCTTCCTGGACGGTCGATCATGAGACCGTTTCAGACGAACAGGTGGATCGTCATAAAACTTTTTATCCCGTCGTTCTTCATAATCTAACCTTGCTAAAACAGCCTGCAACGAGAAAGCAAAACATGTATTAAAAAATAGTTCTGGTGAATATAATTTTGAGAGGAAAATAGCTCATAAACCAAAAAAAGGAAAAACATTATTTTTTTATAATATAATCTTCTTCTTCTTATATTCTATCTTATATGTCCAAAAAATCAATTGCTGTTCATTAATCTCGCTAAAACTCAAGTTCCGCTGGACCGATTTGGCTAATTTTGGTTTTAATTTTTTGTGGAAATCCAGGGAAAGGAACCCTTAAAAGGTGAGATATGAAAAAATGTTCAGCTATTTATTATTGATTCCGAGGCAGTAGGAAGTTTGCTAGGTCAGCTACTCGGTAATAAATTTGGTATAACTGGCGTTGTAGGATACGATGTTTGTTACGAATTTACATAAAAAGCTATCTACAAGTACTAATATTACTTACTCGGTTAATATCTGCCTTGGCTCGTTTACTCTTCACGACTCCCGATAGCCCTGGACCGAGGTCACCGGCAGATCGTCTGCCATCAACAGTTAAGTTACAGCCCACGAGGCTGCACTTGCAACTGCAATTATTATTGCATATCGTATTACGATAATCTATAGAGAAATGCTCATAGCCTGGCGACTATCTATGATCGACCAAGTCAAACAACAGTGGACGGGATCGCAAAGTGAGTGGATGACCCCTAGTGGCAAAAAAGTTTGGAGCGTTTCAATGCTTCGAATATTAGGGGACAATCGTTAAGCCATGTTGGAGTCCATAGGATGGCATTAAAACTTCCGACACCTGGGTTGGCTACAAACTTCACCGCAAATTCGTACTAGAGCACTGAGACGTACAATCAAGATTCTCATAAAATTAGTTTCATATTTTAGATCAGTCGTTCCTATGTTTCGTTTTGAGATCTTTAGCGGTATTAAAGTGAATGTTATTTACGTATTCATTTCCACTGTTATGGTTTGTGGCGCCGCAGAATCGGGGCTGGGTTCACGTGACGCAGCCGGTGTGCTTCGGATGACGGCATCTCGGACCTCTTGCAGGCGACGTCTTTCCTCGGCGACTTTACGATCCAATTCTGCCACTGTAATTATTCACCCAGGCGGTAAAACAAGACTTATACTGCTTCAATTAGATTATTACTGACTATCCGAACAACTAACATGTCGTTCCTTTACTTTAGTAGATGTGCAATTTATTATAATTCCGTATAACATAATTTTCAAAATAAAGTGCGAAAAAGTGATTTAAATAGTAATAAGCATATTTGCCACTTCCTTCTTCGCTGGTGAATCATCCGTAATTTATACGTAGGTCTTTTGATTTTACGATTAAGTGTGCTTCAATACTAAGCTTTTACACTAATTAATTAATTTATTAAACTTACTGTGTATTTGCGCCTGACGTTGCTTGTTTATGAGTTCACTTTCTAGAGAATCAATCCTTTTTTGAAGAGCCTCTTCTTTACTGAGTTTTGTTTTCCAAGTGCGGCATACTTTCAAATGAAGAAAGGACAACTCCTGAGCATCAAGCGCCTATAATGAAAGGTATAATGTTTTGAACGTGGGACACTTTAACGGAAGTTCCAAAGTTTAAACCTCTAATTTAAAAGTTATATGCGTATTAGGTACTAATTATCACTTGCTACGGTGAAGGAAAATATTGCGAGGAAACCTTGTGCAGGTTCTGAGAGTTCATCATAAAGTTCTAAAACGTGTATGAAGTCTGCCAATCTGCACTAGGCCAGCGTGTTGGACTATAACCTGTACCCCTCACCGTGTGAGAGGTGACCCGAGCCCGGCAGTGGGACAGTTATGAGTTGCAATGATGATGATTGATATTTACCATTTAGTTTAGGATCTTTATTACTAAAGCTACGTAACAATTATATTTAATGCCTGGTATAGACGGACAAATAGACTAGCAGGCAGACACATAGACGTACGAAACGTACGAATTGTCTTCTTATTGATAGATACACTAGAATCATTTGGCATGGAACTGTATTATTTTGTTACCTCTATATTATTGTTAGATATCTTGTTAGCAATATATTTCAAGTATGCATTTTCCGCGACCTTTCGTTGCTCTGCATCAACTTGTTCAAATATATTTCTGATAGTATCGGATATGTTCATGTCAACGGAACAAGTGCATGGACCGTGGGACTTCACTTTAGGTTTGACGTTGAACGCTTCCACACCAGTCTTCGTGAGAGTTCTTGTGTCAATTCGAGAACGACCTTTCCGTTTTTTAATCTCAGGTGTAGGGATTTTGACTGGTTCCTGAAATAGGTATTTAAATAAATCGCTATTTAATAAAATTGAACTTACAATCATATCATCATAATAATTAATATTATTTTTAGTTAGTCTTTACCTCATCAAGGTCTACAGGAGTATTATCATAAATTTTAGTTTTGAGGGTATAATTTTCTTTCTCCAGTTTTTCTACTTTACGTAGAGCCTCTATACTCATGGTTCTTAAGTTTTCGACTTCGTTCTCATGTAGTTTAATAACGTCTTGCATGGTTTCTTCGTGAAGGCTCTGTATACTTTTAACCCCCTGATTATGCTCATTAATTATATTTTTTATGTTACTATCATATTGTACCTTAACTGCGTCAATTTTCTTTTTGTAATCTCTTTCAATATTTTCTAAGGTCATAGTTAAATGGCGTATCTTGTTCTCATAACTTTCGACGGAATCCATTTTAACCAATACGCCAAATTCATTAAAAGATTTTTTATCATTCATGATTTTTCCTTCTTGAGTTTCACTAAACTTTGAAATTTCATATCTGTCGGTGCGTTTATTGAAAGATTCGAGAGACTCAGATTTTTTATGCTCGTAAGGCTTTTTTTGACTTTCGTCTTCTCTATTAGAAGTTATTTTAGAAGACTTTTGATTATTAGAAGGTGTTATATTACTTGGATCAGTTTCACATTTCATTGTATCTAATATATACTGTAAACCAAAACTAACAGATTTTAGAGTTTCTTGACTCTCATCGTAATGCTCTGATGACATTGTGTTACTTGTAGATATATCATCAGAATATTCTACCAATAAAACGTTAGCACCAACACGGGAAAGTTTGTGGCGAGATTCACTTTTACGTAATTTTGATGTCTGAGTCATGGTTACACTATTCTGATTACTTGGATGATCACTGCCAGGCCTTAATAAACTATCATTAATTTTGTCTGAAGATTGAGGATTAGATTCTAATCTACTGCTTTCTGGTTCTTGTTGTTGAAGAAATATATCATGGATTTTTTCATCGTTAGATAATCTATCAAAAATATCTGGTGAACCATAATGTGGCAAATTGGAAGAGTCATTTTTATTTCTTAAATTGGTTTCAGAATGACTATTTCGTTTAGGTGAACTGTATATAGCATAGGTATAAGAATCCAAAGACTGATTCTCTCCATCTGAAATGTTGTTTATTGAAGAGCTTTCAGTTTCTATCCGTGGTAGTTCAATTTGTAGTTTAGGTTTATTTGTTTCATTGATAATGTCATCTATTTTTGAATTACTTTTATTTTTGTTTCGATGTTTATTACCATTTTTGGAATCTGGAATTTTCCTTTCTTGATTATGATCATTTTGTGGTAATTGTTCTCTGTTATATATTTCTAATAATTTATTTTTTAATTCATTCGGATGATCATTATCATTATATATGACAAATAAGTCTTTATCAGATTTATGCCTTTTGACGCCACTTGAGCCTTTTGAGTTTTTTTCTAATTTTTTTATGTCGCTTAAGCTGCTGGAGCTCGGTTTTTCCGTGGTTTTTGTATTAGTTTTATATTTTCTGTGGTTAGTTTTCGTATTACTTGGAATTGAATCCGTATATACAGGTTGTAGATTATAAACATCGATTGTATTAGTTTTTTCGTTCTTGCTATGTTTTACAAATGTTTCCTGTAATACTGATTCACTAATTACTTCTTCATTTGTAAAAGATTTTTCAATGCTTGAACTTAGACCTTTATTAAAACTAGGTATAGAATTATGTTCCATGGGTCCAAAATTCAACTGTTTAAGTTTATAGTTTATATATGCCGTTTTGGTATTATTAAATGAAAGTGAATCAACATTAGCTCTCAATACTTGGACTTCATTTCTAGATTGACGATCTTTTTTTGGCAATAAGTCTGTCATTACATTCTTTGAATTGTCTGAAGGTTTATTACTTTTCATATTATAGTCATCTTCCAAATGCTGTAGTTTTTCTAAGGAGACTGTTTCATTTATATTTTTTTCATACAGATGTTCAGTATGAGTTTGAGTAGATTTCGGAATACAGACTGGTGTATCTAGTTCTATTTGTGTAAATACTGACTGGGATGATTTTTCTTTTAAAGTTTGAAGCATGTTTTGTAGATCTTCAATTTCATCACACTTCTTTCTTAGTGATCTATTAGCTTCTTCAATTATATCTACATTTTTGTTATTTTCTAGAGATAAACTATTCATCTTTTCTTGTAGTTCACGAACCTTTGATATGGAAGTTTCATACATATTTTGTAGTGATTTTATTTCCTCCTCTAATTTTGTGATGTAATCTTCTTTAGATTTGTTTATTTTTTCAATAATAAGGTTTTGGTTTAGTATTTCAGCTTGTAAATTATTTATTAGCCGTCGGTCTAAAGAAGCTTGCTCTTCATATTTTTGTTTAAGTTCCTGTAATTCTTTTTCAGCATTGCTTAATTCAGTTATTGCAGCTTCTTTTTCATCAATTAATTTTTGTTTCTCAACGTCAATATTTTTCTTTTCTTCATCAGCTTTATCTAATACAAGCTGGAATGAACTTTGTACCTTAAGTAATGTTTTCTCAAGCGATGTATTCTTTGATTGTTTTGATTCGAAGCATTTTGAAATATTTTTTAAAGATGTCTGTATGTCTTCTACAGTGCAATTTGTTGCTGACAAAACACTGTCTCCAATACTGTTTAATTCTAGTTGTCTTATATCTGTAGCTATTGATATTCGTTCATTTTGTAACCGCGCGATTTCTAATGCATATTTGTTTATTTCGTGGAATGATTCTTCACTTTTTAGCCTAGTTGCTGATAACTGATTTTCAAGTACGTTGTTACTATCTTGAAGTCTTGCTAATTCACTACGCATATTATGTGTGGCTTTAGAATCTGAAAATCAAAGATAACTAGAGGAAATATGGTATTTTTCTTAAAAGTAATAATATATTGGTTATCTTATTTAAAATAAAATAAAATATCTATTTGTCCAAATGTAGTTACTTCAATACGGTATGTAAGTTATTACATTATAATCAGGTCTTTTACATTTGCCATATTATGGCGTACAAATAATATTTACTCAACAACTTTAATAATAATTCAAGTTTAATAATTACTCCAATAAAATCCTTTAATTCAATAGAATGTCTATAGAAAATATGAAATGATAATTACGGTGAGCTTCCATTCGTTTTAATGATTGCTCAAGATTTTGTAAGCTATAATCTTTGATTTGTTCACTAGATTCTGTGAGATCTGCTAAAGTATCATGCAATCTTCGTACTTCATCTTGTAAACCGTTTATATGATTTTCTAATAATGATATTTTATCATCTCGAGCTATTAAATCTTCTTTAAGATTAGTAATAATATATTCCTGAAAAACAATATATTTTCTACGTAAACATGTTTACTAAATTAAATTAATTTCAGGATTATGAACTAATATAGTAATTTGGAAACAGTACCGATTCTTCTAATTTATTCAGCAAATTTTTTATCTTCTCATAATTCTTGTTCTTTTCTAATTTCATATTTTCGATTTCTTTTTTAATATTTAATATGTCTTGCGGATTTCCAGCATTGCTCATAGACTGAAACAATGTTGTCGTTTTAAGTAGGTACACATGTAGAAAGAAAACATTTATTTCAATTAAAGTTTTGCAAAAGAATTATTAACTTGACTTAAACCCCACATCACGAGGTAGTTGGGAAGAAACATCTTCGCTTAAAGTATAGATTAGATTTTTTTTTCTAAATTTTACTTTACTGCTTAATTACACCATTTCGATACTGAAAGTGAAACTGTGAAGGGATGGATAAACATGGTGATAATATAATTGAGGCCGTAGTTGACTATGTAACTCAAAAGAAAATGATCATGAAAATACCTCATTTCTTGATTTGATGAGGGTTTTCTCTAACTCTTCCTTATAAATTAACAAGTTGTGACTATAATTATCGAGTTCCCTATTTTCGTCTTCTAATTTCTTAAGGTTCATTGTCTGTATTTCTATATCTTTTTGAAGTTTCTCATTTTCAGACTTTACTTGAAGGTAAGTATGTTTTAATTCACCTAGTTCTTTTTCAACATTCTCATAATATTTGAGTTTATCCTTTAATTCTGCGCTTTCTTCTTTCAGTGCACTTAAATTTGTTTCCATATTTGATTTTTCACTTTGTAAAACGGCTATACTATTTTTATTTGATACTTCATGGCTATGCAAGTTTTTAATTTGATCACTTAACTCACGGTTTTCTTTAATTTTATTTTCTAAACTATTACATAAATTGTCAATTTCTTTATTTTTATTATTAGCATCTTTTTGTAATTGAACGTAGTCATTTCTTAAACTATTTAAATCCTCTTCTAGATTATACATGCGTTGTATTTTTTGATGCAATATTTCGTTTTTAACTTTTAAATCATTTAATGTATCTGATACAATCTGTAATTGAGCTTCTTTATCTGATAGTTCGTTTTCAAAATTTATTTTGTCTTGCATTAATAGATTATGTGATTCCTTCAAATTTCGAAACTGTTGGGATAAATTTTCATAGTCAAGTAATTTATCTTTCAATTTCGTACTTTCTGTCTTTAATAATTCTAAAGACTTTTTGTTCATAGAATTTTCAACTTGAAGTCTACCAATGTTTGTCATATTTTCTGCCCGAAGTTTATGTATTTCCTGTAGCAGTAAAGAATTTTCGTCATCATGATTCGCAACATTCATTGAATATCTTTCATTGTCTTCCAGGCCTTGTTCACTATTTGAATCATCCGGTTGGTAGCTTTCTAGTAGTTTTTTACTATCTTTTCTAACTAATTTTATTGAACACAAAGCATTATTATTTTCACTTTCTAACGACGATAGGTTTTTGTCAAAGTTTTTTGTTGCATTTTGTAACTGTAAATAAAGCTCTCTTTTTTCCTCTCTTTTCTGTTCCAGTTCTTCCATTAAGTTTGTAATTTCTTGCGACTTGCTGTTTATATCCGATATAAATTGTTCAATGCCATTTGATTTCTTTTCTATTTCTATTGATAAACATTTATTTTCTTCCCTTAATATTTGCATTTCTTCCTGGTACTTTTTAGTAATTCCTGATATTTGCGTAGGAAAAAACATAATATTATCCAACTGCATATTAAAACAAACCTTAACTATAACATACTTTTAGTCAAATTCAATACTATAGATATTTTTTGGCACCTATGGTACCTTTTCAACATGTTTCTTTTTTTGTAATTTATCGAGAATACAAAAATCTATCTGACCATGATAAATATTGTATGAGAAACATTTACAAGTTGGCAGGTAAAGTCTGTAAACTAGTTTTCTGAGGATATTGAATGCAACTTACGGTTAAATAATTTAAAACCACTTACTTTTCCATTCCTCAATCTCTAGTTTTAGGTCATTAATTAATTCAAGTTTTTTTTCAAATTCTATTTGCATTTGTTGTTTTTCGTCCTCGTCACAAAATAATGCATGTTGCAGATTTTGTATCTGCTGTTTAAGCGATATGATTTGATCATTTAATTCTAGTGTCTTTTTTGAATCATAGTTAGATGGAATCTAAAATTAAAGATTCATAAATTAATTCAAGAAAATTTATATTAGGTACTGGAACGCACGAATAATATAACCTTTGCAAATGGATTAACATTACTTACTCTATCTTGATCGAGAAGTTCATCAACTTGCATTGTTAAACTCTTAATCTGTTGTTCTTGACACATCATTTTACACTCGCATTCTTTTAATTTGCAGATTAAGATATTTTTCTCCTTTTCAAATGATATAGACATATCATTGAGTTTATTTTCCAATGTAACATTCTCATGTCTTAATTCATCAAGAGCTTTGGATTTGATGTGATTAATTTCTAATTCAGCTTTGAGCTGTGTTTCAATATTTGATGTTTCTTCAGATAAAACAAGGAATTTTTCTTTTAAATCATCTAAGTCTTCTGAACGTTTCCGGTAATGTTCTTTTTCATTCCACAACAAGGTATACTCTTGTAAACGATTTCTTAATTGTTCAAAATCTCTTTCTAATTCTTCATATTTCTTACACTTTGTTAGCAGACAAGTTCTTTCGTATTTAACATTTTCATAGCAATTCAACAAGTCTTCATAATTTGCTTGTAAATTTTTTAAACGATGTAGGTTTTCTGTCTCAATACTATAACTATCAACCCCATAATTTTCATCCAATTGTTCTTCGTCCACTTTAGTAGAAATACTCTCTTTGCTTAATATTTCCTTGATTTCATTATTCTGCATTATATCAGCAACCAAAAGTGCTCTTTTGCTATCCAAGCTTGAAATTTTGGCTGCTGGTGATGTAAGAGCATAAGCTGTTTCTACTTGGGCACGATAACAGGAGCATTCATGTTTTGATTGATTCGTATAGTCTTGTGAACAAGGTGCAATAAGAGCCATAGAAAACTTTTCTAGAACTTTAAGTTTGTAAAGTATTTTTCCCTTTACGTCAATTCCACGAGTGTCTCTTCCAGCCGTCTGCAAAAGAAAAGTTTAATTAAAATTATTTACAAAACATCAGTGTTGACCGCTAAATATCTCTTTTTAATTTATATTTACATGTATGCTGTATATTGTATATGTTACTGAGTGGTCTTACCAATAACTCTAAATACTCTTTGTACTTAGTATTTTGACACAACGTCCCAAATATTTTTTCCAGCGCAGTATATATATGGGCATATATACAATAGGGTTCACAAATATCATTTTCCATCACCTGTAACAAATTATATCAACTTCGTTTAAAACACTCCTTTTATGTCCACATTGTACAATGAAAGTTATAATTAGTCATAGAAACTAAACTTAAAATTAACAGATTGTTTATGAATACCTGTAGCTATACTTTAAAATTTAACATTACTTACCGCTAAAGTATTTTGCATTGCACTTAATTTTGCATCTTTAGTTATAATTACTTCTTGTAAGTCATTAATTCTTGAGTCGTGTGCAGCTGAAAACAAATTCTTGGCTTACCACAATTGTGTTATCTTTCTATGACGAGGATTTGAATCTCCAACATTATTTACTTTGTTGTATTTAAAAATTTAATAGATGACTAACACATTTGACTCTCACTTCTTTTGCAAACCTGTTCTTAACCCGGGAATAAACAATTCTTTACCAAATGTATCAGTTCCCATGCACATTTGACACAATTCCGCTCATTTATTCCGGTGTTATATAAACTTAATTTTTATCAACTACAGATGATGATTAGCATACTTCAGATACATTGATAACTACAGGGAATTCATAGGTATGCAGGTTCCTACGAGACATTTGTCTTCAGCGAAGTGATAATTTCTACTACATACGTATTTAAAAAAAAGTACAAATGAATGCGGGATTTGATGTTAGCCTCTCTGAGAAACTAATATTCAAGTCGCTAGGCTATCACTACTTAATATTTTCGAAACATAATTTTTTTTTCATTGTAATTTAGAAAAAATCTTTAGTTTTATTACATGTGCTTGCATCCCGTGGTTCTACTAGAACAGTTTGGTTGGCCTTATTGTCCATGACAGGCGTCGGTTCAGTTTCAAATTCCCACTGTAAAACAATAATTCAAATTTTAGTACTTACAAGTTCTGTATTTACATCGATATCAAAAATGATTTAATTGATCTAAGGAATGAAATTAAATGCACTTTTTATTTCCCTGTTCTTAGCACATCTTTTAGACACCTGACAAGAAATATCAGTGAAACCTATTTGATGACCCCATAGCCTAGTGACCCTGCCTGCGAAGCAAGGGGCCCCGGGTTCGATTCCCGGCCGGGGCAGATATTTATGTCACAGATTAAATGTTTGTTTTTGGGTCATGGGTGTTAGTGATGTGTTATTTGTGTTGTCCATGCCACCCGCGACACATGGAATCCTATTGCGGGGGAATGTGCGTTAGCGTTTATTACATTATAATAGAATTATATAGGTAAATATAATTTATTTACCTCCACCGATTTTTCCCTAGAAACCTGCAAATTATATTAGCACGTTACCATAAATATTATAAATATAAATTAAAGGCTTAATATATTTCCAATAACCGTCTTCTTACCTCATGAGTAGTATGTAGGCTACCCTGAAAAGTATAAAATATTATTAAAATAAATAATTAGTATAGTCTTTACAAATCCTATTAATTAAGCATAATATATTAAGCACTTACCTAAAATTACTGTTATTTCGTAAATTAAAAATACCATTGGAACATTTTAAAATGTTAATTAATTTTGTCGTTTTTTCATCCAAAGATCGTTTGTGAATCATTTGGGATGACTAACTACAGTTATAAAAATACATAATAATATAGTTTTAGTGAAACACAATATCTCTACTCTTATTGCTAGTAAAACTACTTACAATCTCAGTGCAGGTATTTACTTATCAACAAGTTTGTGGTATAGGTACTTACTACATTTTCCATACAACCTCGAAAATAAAAATTTAAGTACCTCATCACCTCTGGATTTTCCTGTCTGTGAAATTCAAATGACAAATCAAAATAAATTACCTACTGTGAATATTCAATGTGTTTCTAATGATAGTTTAAAAATATTAATTACCTCAAAGGCCTCTGAATCGACTCCCTGAAAGTGTATTAATATTATTTAGGTGTAATCCTCTATTAGAATAGATAGATAGATAAATAAAATCATTCAGTATCCTCTTTTTAATCCTTAATGCTAATATATGGACATCTAACTTGTAAAACAATTCACAAGTTTTTTATTATTAATTTAAAATAGTAGAACAATTTGTACGCCGAAAATGGTTTACATAGATACTTTAATGATACCTACTAAAAATGTGCACTAATATTTTTGAATTAAAATTAAGCTAAAAATTCATAATGTACCTCGGTAAAACCGGACAGATCCAAGTCCAAGCACTGACAACAAATTACAAAAAATTACACATTGTACAGTAATCATTTGACGAAATTATGTAAGCGCGTATACTACGAGTAAGGTATAATGTAATAAAGAATTGAAAATTACAACAAGCTGGTATAATTTAAATGCACTTAGCTATAGTTACAATTATAATAAAAAATATTTTTACCATTTCATCTAGTTCCTTGTTTGCTGCTTTTATTGCCGCTTGCTAGAAAGAAATAAGTAAGTAATGTTAACCAAACTGATTTTATTAAATTAGTAAACTAGGAAAATTTACTTTTGTTGCCTAAAGATAAAAGTTATTATTAAATACACGCTATTAAAACGATTGCAAACCTCCCTTTACAATTGTAAGTTTCATGAATATCAACACAATTATAACATTTTAATTAATAAGCCTCCTCTTAACGTAGTCCCGGGATTGAAACCGGAACAAATAGTGCTTAACAAGAAAGGCACAAATAGATCTTAAAGAGCTATATGAAGATTGAGCACACAAGATTATTTATTATACAGCCTTAACCCTAACACTCAACGAAAAAAAAGCGGCTACAACATCATTAATAATTATTATAAATAGAAGAAAAATGTTTGATATTTACAGCATTTGCAATTTCAAATTTTTGTTCCGCAGTCAGTTCCAACTGGTCATAAGCAACCAACATTTGTTCAAACTCTTCAATCTTGCGTTTGAGGCGACTAATTTCTGCATTTTTGGCTGCCATGAGCGTGTTAACAATCGCGTCGGTAGGAACATACTTCGGCCGGCATATTTCATTATTCCGTTTGATTATCTCAACTAAATGCTCGGTTTTATCGGAGCAGAAGTGAGACCAAGCTCGTGCATCGGTACAGGATGCATATGCCTTCAACTTCCCTTCGTTCCTCGCCGGTAAATCAAATAAGTCATATTCATTGAACACACGGTCCCTCTTTGTTATGAAAGACATTGCCAAATTCGTCTTCTCCGTTTACAAAATGTTTATACAATTTGTCCAAGCAAAAATTACACTTCTCCGCCATCCATTGTCGGCTAACAATATAATTTATATATTTTTTACTTACAGGTATGTATAATAAATAAATATCGGAATTACAAATGTTTGGATCTGTCATCAGAAATCAAGTCGAAACGGTGGTTTGAAATAGAATGTCATAGTTTGAATTTCTTTTTATTATTTTAAATATTTTTTTTGGTTCATGTCAACTTTGTCGGCACAAAGTCTACGGTTAAGTAATAACTATTTATTACTAACATGTGTATAAACTGTCTAAAATAATCGTAATGAAATTTATCTGTATTGTTGAATTTATAAATTCTACGACTTCAAAATTCCGAGTTATAATGTCACTTATCATATGTTGTAAATTGTAGTATGGCTTTAAAAACTCTCCGATGTCTAAATATGTTATAGATGCGTGGCAATTCAATGAATAATATAGACCATAGGAGACTTCGGTTAGCAGCACGTAACGAAGGAAAGATTAAGACATATGAGTCTTGTGTAGACGTCAGGGCATGGAGCCATGACATTGGGACGAGAAATCGCTATCTCAGGGATTGGATAAAGTGTAACATGCCAATTTGTGTGGTTCCTGTCTATACTTTGTCCAGTATCTTAACTATGATGACCTGTGGCAGTCGAGGAAAGGTATGTAACCATTTCTTAGTAGGCTCCTTGTATACATTAGGGCTGATAATAATGTATACAGACTTTCGATATTCGTACTTCGGTTTTTTCAGTTGTCGCCCCGCTGCTATTCTCGTTGTCAATCAAAAGTGCTGCTTCAAAGACTTTGTTCGTCGTGCACTATAATGAAGGAATGCTTAAGCCATAATACGGAGTTCGAAAAGTATTTTAGAGAAGTAACTTTTATTTGATCCCTACTTTTTACTAAGTTTACAAATTTTTATACTTCCGTACGTGTAATTAATGGCAGCGGTAGCGCTTATAGTTTCATGCCTTTGTGTACCAACTCTAGAGGAATAAGAATCGATAAGTAGCAAGTGTTTGTAATTGGATAAGTGACTGCTAGTATTTTACAAATTTTTGAGCAGATTGTTGTTGTTGTAATAATTATTATCCTTTCGGGTCCTCCAAATATCACCACCTAAGTTGACACAAATTTTCCAATCGGATTCCTGATTTAATATGAAAATATTTTCAGGAAGAGCTATACTCAATCAATTGGCCATGCGATAAGTGCTTGGAAATACTTAAAAGTATCAAGATGTTTTGGAAAATAGTAGTAGAAAAAGTCTTGAAAATTAATTTACCAACAACTAATGTGTTTAAATGTGCTCATTTTTGTAGTATTAAAAATATTGCCAAAGAATGGCAGAAAGAAATGGTTGAACAAGCCTTATTTGTCCAAAGCAATACTCCCTTATGTAGTCAAGTTCATATTAAAAAAACAAAATCAGATTGTTCATGTGAATTACAAATAAATCGTCAAGATAAATGTTTTAATAATAAATATCAAAACAAAGAAACGAAAACAGATTGTGAATTTAGAGCTGTTTCAATACAAATGGATACTAGATCTATGTATCAAAAGATTAATAAATGTATTTCTGCAAGTATAAAAACGGGAAATTTGGAGTGTAAATCTAAACACGACAAGGAGAATGAAGTAATTATGTTATACAAGAATAACATACAAAATTTACAAGATCAGTATAATGTCCAGAAAATTGAAGTAGATCGACTTAAAAAAGAAAATGTAGCACTTAATGATGAATTACAGCGATGTCGACAGCAGTATACAAAAAAAATGAACCAATCTTTTGACAAGACTGTCGCACTTTTTTCTGATCCTGAAAACTCAAAGGATGAAGTTGATTTTAATGAAGCAAAGGATATAGATTCGGAAATGATAATAACTTTAAAAAATTGTAAAAATGAGGTAAAATAGAATGTGATATCGTCATAATTTTATACGATACAAACATTTTAAGTGTAAACCAATAATGTTGATTGTACTTTTACAGAATTTCAGACACGTTTCAGTGATTCAAGTTCTTCATAAAACAAATGAAATAACCATGTCGGAAGTTGATGATCCTTATATTAAGGCGGAAGATCCAATTGATATTCTGAATAAAGGTCAGGACCTTAATAAGGTTTTATCGTCTATCTGTTTAGTAAATCATTTATTAATAAGCACATTTTTTTTCAGTTCATGAAAGGTTTGCGACGATGGTTAACAGAGAATTTTCTATAGCATGTAAAACTGACAGTAGCTTCAAGAACAAAAATGTTGTAATAAAAAGTACTTTTCGTAATGTCAGTGAAACTCGATCTACTCCGTCTTGTTGTATGTCTTCTTACTCCTTTACATCAGAGTCAAAGTTTGTAAGTTATTAAATAATGAAGGTTTATGAATAAAACATAATTATACTTATAGTTTTAAAATGCATCTCTAATATCCACCTATTTTATTATATTTTAGGAGTCAGCAAACGAAGCACTAATAAATTCGTGAAATTAAGAACTCGTGCCCTGTGAGAATCGAATACTTTGTAATAAAAGGAATTTTAGAAATAAAAGATGTTTTTTTTGCTTTAATTATTTTTACATGAATTGAGCCATTATATTAATTACACGGTTATAAATAAGTGTCTTTGCGTCATTGGCAAAAACAAAATCTAGGTGATTAAAATCATTTAAAGGTACTCTATATTTTCCTACTACAGAATCAACTTCCTCCATTAATTTGTCAACATCCTTTGGTGTAGACAGCCAGTCATTATCAGCATAGTGTAGAAATATTGGAGTTTTAACAGCAGACAAATTATAAGCCGGTGGACTAAATGATCCATATTTTAGCTTGTTTTTAATCCATCCATGATCAAAGTTAGTGAATTTATTCGAGTTGTATGTTTGACCAAAATGGATTATCTGTCGTGTTGACGCACCAGCAGGCGTATGTCCGAGGACTACAGGAAGCATTGTCTGAAAATAAAAATAAATTAAAAATACAATACATTTAGAATAAATTCGTTATACATTTTGAAAGTGATGGTCTTTGGGATCTTTTTAGGCTTTATTATAAACGGTTACAATATGGGCCTGTTTTTGTCATTTTGTGTCCTTTGCTACCTTGCTACCTTTTCATTATCATCGTCAATTAAACTTACGTTATTCAATTGATCGTCATCGAATCCACATACAAGAAACAAGAGATTTTTGCACAGTGCTTGGGTTATAGCCTCTTCCACACAAAGTCTTTCACCGGCTAGTTCATTAATCTTTCCACTAGGTAAAAATTCATTAGCACCCAAAAGCCGGAAAACTCGCTGAAAAAATAAACTATAATTAATATAAAGGTTATTATTAATTATAATGATTATTTTTGTATCATGCTGCCTGTAAATTATTGATTCTGTTCTTAATATCAATATTTTTGTTTGCATTTCTGAAAAATTGTATACTTTATATTGTCTTTGAATTGTGATAAATATAACAGGCAGAATAGTCTGATCGAAGGGCATTAACCGTAACAGTCAATTAAGGGGATTATCAAACAGATAACATTGTTTTATTATCATTTACACAACAGATGTGTTCAAGTAGTGATATCTTAAGTACTAAGCAGGAATTGCTCTCAAAATTGTAACAGGTTATTAATCCTCTCGAATACTGATAAAAAATCATCTAAATTGGTTTACGACGAATTTAGTAAGCAACAAGACTGCATACTAATACAGGAGAAAGGTATTAAAAGAAAACTATAGAAATTGAAATATTCATTACTATACAACATATATTCTATAGAAAGACACCCGAAATGTATTAAATTAAAAAATTGCACGATACCAACAGACTTGAGAGCTAAATTAAAATAAACACTTACCTGAAGTGTATTTGTAAATGGTCCTATGGCTTTGAGAAGAGGACTTTTAATATTTCCGACGTAGGCTATAGGAGCAAGCGCTTGCATAGCAATAATCTTATCATTATACTCTGGCCTCGTGGATGTCATCACCAAAAAAGCAGTGGTTCCTTGAGAGAAACCAATGTATTGGATCTTTGGGACACCCGTCTCTTTGATGATGTAGTCAATCATAGCAGGGAGGTCGTAGTAACCGATCTCGTGCCAGCTGAAGTTCCAGAATGCTGAGGAAGTTGGTTTTAATGAAGCATGATTCCGAGAGTAAGTGTTGCCTCTGGCGTTTCCCATCCACACGTCATATCCTGCTTCGGCTAGTAAGTATGCTGGAAAATATGCATTGTTAAAAACCTCAGAGTAAGCTACAATTAATACAGATCTATAGTTAAGGTAGGGTTTTTCATTTTCTTTGTGGATTATGTCATCTCTTGTAATAGTTTTAAGATTTTCATCAAAGTTTTTCTAAATAGCTTTAACCTTTTTTACAAAAAGGGGAAGAAAGACTTGAGACTTTTTTAGTCGATTTAAATTTTTTTTCTCTTTGTTTCCTGAATTTTATTTAAAATAGAAAAAGACATGGATATAACTTTCGGTGATTAATTTACAAGTATTATCTCGTTGCTGATGAAAAACGAAAAAGTTTATTTTTAATTTCATCTAACTCACGAAAATAATAAGCCAATGATTCTTACCAAACCCTTTGTCAGGTGACATAAGAACCCATTCTGCTGATGAAGACAGTAATCCATGTTGAAGGAGGACCACAGGTCTTGGTCCTTTTCCCTTATTAATAGCTCCATGGGGCACTCTATGCATTTCAATGATGTATCTGTC
>LGAG01000038.1:124942-139816 GCA_001278395.1 Lerema accius | reverse complement strand
GTCACCAAATTTTTTTTTGGAGCTACTACAAACGAAAAAAATGTTACTAAAATCAACTACTAACGTATATCTATAAGATCGAAACGAAAAAAGTCCGAATTTTGAAAGTCGGGTGCCAAGTTCACATAGCCGTGATATAGGCTATATTATTTTTTCAAACTCCCTCAATTGTCGGCAGTTGGGCTTTTGTTTTCATAACAACTATGTCTTGGATAATTATTCGATAGAACTACTGTAATCCTAAACCAGAACTAGATTTTTCATGTGTGATTTGATTTGATATTTTTAAGAATATCTATGTTCCATGCCACGAAATAAAGCTTCACAATGGTAACGTACCTACGTATAAACTTGGCCAAATGATTTTTTCTAAGTACCTACATCGCATCTCCACTCTAGGTTGAGTAAAATATTTTTGTAGTTCCTCTATCTTGTAAGGTTTGCGTTGAGAATAAATGAAACTTCCAATATAACATTTTTGCATGTCCTTTTATTTATTTTAGTCACACAGTTATAGTTTTCATAACACTCGAGTATGTGAGCAAAAACAAGGTAGAAGTTTAAATATGGCAGTTTAATATTAAATACATAAAGTCCATTTTTATTTGAAAGTTATAAGTTTTAGCAGATTTAAATATTGCCTAAGTTACTGTGTTATCAATAAACTAAAAATGATATCACTCTTTTTTTAACTTTTATTACAGATATTTTATTACTAATTTTAACGAAGGGAATTTAAATAATCACTAAGATATGAATAATTGTAGGGTATACAATACATATTTCTACATTAATTTTTTGACACTAAATCTTTACATAAATTATTAGTTATACCAGAAAACACACGTTTCAGAACTTTCAAACGCTACTGATGAAATGACCATTCATGATAGCAGGTGTATAACAAAGCTGAAAATAAAACATAAAATGTTAGAGAAAACTGCAATTCAATAGCATTAAATTAAATTAAATATTTTTACCTTTATATTTTATTCAACCAATTACATTTTTTTTGCTTATTGCTATTTATATTCATATCTTCAAAGCTTAACTTCAGGAAATTCACACATTTCATACTGTAAGTTCGTGCACATTTTATGGCAGTGCCCTTAATTTAGTCAACATATTGTCCTGTTCCAGATTTGATTTTCTTTTTAATTCTTTTCCTTTTTTGTCCTTTTCCTGTTCATTTTACGATTAATATCTTCTAAAACATAATTTCTTTCTGGGATTAGTTTGATATTACGAGTATATTCCGCTTAAACTTCTAAAAAACTTTTTTAATTTTTTTTTCTTTACTCGTATGTTAACTTACGCTAATGAAAATTTACTAGTTTTAGATGGTATGTTGTTTACGTGCAAATGATTAAATATTTTATTGAAGACGTGTTCATTTGGGTCTAATTTCCCTAATGTTTATACTTGTTCTTTTCGGCTTTTCGTCTTGCTAAGAACGCTCGCATCATGCTTTGGACTTTAACAATCTTTTTGACTTGAGTTTCATATAATCTGAAAAAAAGGCGTTGAAATTATTGTTAAAATTACATATGAATTTAACACATTTAGATTACATGTTAGAGTTTAATTTTTACCTGGATAGAAACTCCTCATTGTAGTATTTAAGAAACACCTTCGTTTCTCCTAGTTTCCAACCTTCCATTTTGAGACGAATCAACAATAATCTGCAGTTGTCTTTTGTTATGTCTACTGTCTCATCGAAATCAAAAGCTAAAAATCGGTATCTGAAAATAAATATTAGACTGAGATCACTGAATAAATTTTTCTTGGATTTTTCTGCAAGTTGTCAAAATATGAACCTAAAAGCTATTTTATTTAGTTCTCATTTCCATCAGTCCAAAGTAGGAACTTGGCAGGTTTAAGATAATTTTTAAAAATATGACATTTATTATTTCCTTTAAGTAAGATGTCTTTTTGAGACTGCATGTTTCCTTACTGTAATAAAAAGAAATCTCCTAAGTACTCCTAACTGTATAAGATACATTTGACAACACTTATTGCTTAGGTGTCACACATGATGACTATTATTATACACTGCTCTTTCCTTGATTCCACGAGTATAGATACTACTACAAAGAGGAATAATTTACCTGCGAATAAATTCAGCAAAAGGAATTCTGCATGAGTATCCATTTTGTCTTGCTTTAGCGGTATCTAATACTCCGAGGGCTCTCACTTGTTGCCTTACTAATTCAGACTGAAAACCTCTTGGCTTGTCGTTCAAGTCAGGTCTGATACAACGGACGTAGTTGATACCACCACTCTCTGGTCCCTCAGAGAGCTGTTTGAGGAGCTCCAAGCAAGTGGCCCTGTAAATAGCCGATACGGTACGCAGTTTGTGTGTTTGGGCAAACATTCCTTTTGAACATGTATTGTATTTCTGAAAAGCGAGTACTTATTTGAAATTTTTGTAATTTACTGTTTCAAAATATTGTTTCATGTAACTTTTAAACACAATAAATGAATCTCGTTTATAATAAATAAAATTAGCAATAACTTTCCAAAAATATGTCAGTGTATGCTAGCAAACCAACGCAATTCTAACTTTTGTTTGAATTCAAATTACTTTTATATCGGATTAAAATTAGTTATGTAACATAAAATATTTTTACCCTTGAAATAGATACTTTTGACGTCTCTGACGCTTCATCAGATTCTTCTTGATTAGTTTGACTTGAAGGAATGGTGAGATTTCCAGATTTAGTTAATTTGTTTACAAATAATTGGCTCAAATTGGAATTAGTGGAAGCTTGCATTGTTTCAACCATTTCAGATGGGAGAAAGTCTCTGTTTCTATCAGCCATATCTTTGGCATCGTAGTTAACTTTTCCCGTGTAATGAGCCACACAGAACTCATGACTTCCAGCCAATTTTATGTAGGGACCTCTGTATAATGACTTTATGGATGCTGAAAAAGAATGTAGTTTTTTTAATACTGCTTCATTTAACTAGGAGGCTATTATAATTTATAAGACAACTAGCAAACACAGAATGTCAGTGAGTGTTTACGTTACAATAACCAAATTCGCTTAAATTTTCTACGTCTTTTATGCTTTTCAACTAAAAGATTTTCATTTCTATATTTTTTAAATAATATCTTAATTAATAATCAGTGCACTTAATTAGAAACAACTCACTCATTATATATTCCTCTCCTCTACCAGTGCGACTCGCTTCATCTAAAATGTGGAACAGTCCTCTAGGTCTACTTATTAACTGCTCAACTGAGTTCTTATTATCGTAAAAGTGAAAAGCTTCCACTAATATTCCTTCATCTCGTTCCTCTTCCATTTCCCAAACGAATATTTTTTGATTGTACAAGAACTGAATTTGTTCATTGGTAGTGTTAATAATCAACTGCTCCAAACGATTTTTATTGAAGCATTCAAAACCAAACATATCTAAGACATTTACGCAGTATTTGTCGCCGCTGCAATACAAAAATTTAAAATTAAAGATACTTAATAATTTGCATACATTTCATTTTGTTATTATAGGACAAATAAACAGTTTTCAATCATTACTTACAAAACCTGACGCATAAAAGATAATTTCGAGTTGATCAAATTTATAATCCAATCAACAATTCTTTGATACATTCCGCTGGCTAGAACATCTTTCGCCTCTTTTGCATCTTCTGTAGTGTGTCTCTTTTTAATGCAAGTTCCCTTTTCAATTAAACAGTAGTTTAATAATGACCACAAAAATTTGTCTTCGTCTAGAGAAAGTAATTTTGCAATATTCTTAGCATCATCGACATTTTCTATCTCAGCTTTTCCAGCTTCCCCATCTTGGAATTGTATGTTACCGATATTAAGGATTGCAGCGAGAACGGTCTCGACAAACGTTATTTCTTCATCTTCAAAGTCAAGGGTTTTCAGGCTGTCTATAAATTCTCTATAACGACGAACATTGTCTTGAGGTGTTTCTCGTGCTCCTTGCGTTCCTTTAGCCGTTTCATCTGATATCCTGAGATAATTATGTTTTCTGTCTTTTGAGAGATACAGATCGTCTAATCTTCCATCCGCTTCCATAGCATCGTAGAAACTATATAACAAGTTGAAGTTAGCATGAGCCCTGAAATTTTAACCAAGATACTTATTGAAAATTTGAGCTCAAACGTTTACAAAAAAAAAAACATTTTAATGATGTAGAATAGTTACATGTCATTAGAAGACACACGCCATTTTTCAAGCTGATAAAGCCAGAATAAGCCACCGCTTAATTTTCCAGAGCCACCATAAGTTACTTGAACTTGTAAAATTCCACGGGTAGAATTAGGATTTATAGGTGTTTCGGCACTTATACACTCTAAAATCACTTTTGTTGCCTTTTGCACTTTTTCCCCAATATTGTATTTCATAGCTCCTAAGTAAGTTAGATGAGAGACTGCGTGAACCATGTTTGTGGTTTTTCCAGATTTACTTTCTCCCGAAAAAACAATGTGTTGTGGTTCATTATGATGCATTGCATCTTGGTATGCACTGTCAGCCACGGCAAAAATATGTGGTTCGTTATCTGATCGAGACTTACACTCATATTTTTTGTGATACTGAAAAAAGAAATGCGTAATCGTTAAACATTAATTGTTTTTTTTTTTCTATTTTACTGGTATTTGTTCTCCAAATACTAACTTGTTCGGTGTAGATGTTATCAGTTGTGTTTGGGTTCAGTATCAATAAGATATCTCCAATAAAAGATGTGAATGAACCCTTCTTGAGCTTTTTTTGTAATTCTATCATCAAATGTCTCTCAGTCAAATGCTCTAAAGCAGCCAGGTCTTCGACTTGCATTGTTTCTGGCTCCTTTCCACCTTCAGTAATAAGAAGACCGTTTTTGATAATACGCTCTGGTATTTTTTCTGGGAGCTCTACGCCTTTTACATTTGTTGCCAACATTTTTAACTCTGTTGATAACTAAAATCAATAATAAATTTTAATGTTTATACAATTACATTTATTTTTCGATTTTACACTCTATTAAAGAACAGATTGAACAACTCACGTGGAAGTCATTTTCTGGAACTGATTGTATAAACGGATGCTCTGCTAATTCTACCATATATGCTCTGTGTTCAGGATTCTTGACGAGACACCTGTAGAGTTTAAAATTACATGATAGATAAGTCTATACTGGTCTGATAATCTGATAGTTACAGAAAGTAACAGTTTTTCGTAACTTACTCAGAAATAAAATCGTTGATATCATTAGATGACATTGCGGGTTTCAACAGACTAGGTGGAGGATTCCTTACAATTTGAAACAATGCTCTGGTTGGATGCATATCTTCGTAAGGTGCTTTGCCGTCTACCATTTCTATAGTTGTTATACCTAATGCCCATACATCTGCTCTGTTATCGTATCCTTCCTCAGTGCAAGCGACAACTTCAGGAGCCATCCAACTTGGCGATCCAATGTTACTAGTACTCCGACCTTCGGATCCTTCTACTGAACAAGAAAGTCCAAAATCCGTAATTTTTACTTCGCCTTCTCTATGAATCAAGATGTTACTGCATCTGATATTTCGGTGCATGATTCCATTGTCGTGTAGATAAGAAAGACCCTAAAATAGCGTTAATAATTATATTATGAGCTGTTGTAAAACATAATTAGTGAAAGAATTACATTTTGTATGGTGATAAATCTTTACTATACTCACTCTATCCCTCAATATAAAGCATGACAAAAAGAGATAGAGAGCATGCAGTTCCTTAGTAACCTCATTTCTTAAAAATACTGTAGGTATATAAGTTCAAATATTTAAAAAAGTAGTTCTTTCTACTTACAAACGTAAGCTTACCTGAATTGTATATTTGAGGATATAAGCAATTTGTGATTCTTTCAATTTTTTGTCAGCTTCTTTCAGTTTTTTTACCAAATCAAGGACAGAGCCCATCTCACATAGCTGTAAAGTAATACATATAGGTATGTTTTTTTAAATTAAAATATCTTAAGTTTGCGTATCTTTCATATTACGTAAGTCTGAAATTGATTTACAAAAATTACCTCAATAGCAAACCATATCTTCTCAACTTCTTCCGAATTATCACAGAATATGCCGTAGAAGTCAATAAGATTTGGGTGTGCTGTAAAATCTCTCAGTATCTTAAACTCTTCTTGAATGTTATCTTCTCTGTCTTCATTGTACACCTGTATCTTTACGGCTACTGCTTTTCCAGATGCCTGATTGTCTATGGCTCTATAAACTTCGCCAAAAACACCGCTACCAAGTTTCACATCAAGGTTAAACCGCTCGAAAGGTTTCGGCAAAGACGACACACTTAAAATATCTCTCATGTTGTTTGTTTCATGAACACTGCAATTTAAAGAAAAGACTTATTTTTTTCAGTTGTTCAACATTGGTAATGAAAGGCGAATGAAATGGTAGTTAAAGGCGAATGCAGTAGAATACCAGATAAATGATTAAAGGTGTAAAATATAACTTTTGGTTATGGAAAGCAAAGTCTACCAATTTATGTCGAATCACACAACGATTTTTATCTGATACAACATTAGACTTGTAGATAATAGATTTAATATACGCCACAGCATCCAGAATGTTATCCTGTGGTTGGTTTACACCTACCAAGGTAGGTAGCTACCGAGGTAGGTAGGTAGGTACCTACTCCTACCAAGCTCGTTTTCAAACAATCTTTTTAACAACTAATGATAATATTTATCCCAGAAACATTAAAAAACACTTTTGACATAACGTTTAATTTAAATGCCAAAATGTAGCTGAATATTATTACTAATTTTTTAGCTATGAAACGTGCACAATTAAGTGTTATAAATCGAGATGTACTTACTAGGCGACTGTACGCTGTTAACTCTCCGCAACGGAATGACTTTTTAGTAGAGAATCCATATGAGTGGCAGACCTTCAAGAATTAAGAGCAACGTAATTCCCTTTACGTTATCCCAAAGTATTATAATAGAAGCTATAGTTTGTACGTCCGGATGTTTGTTGTACTTTTATGTAGCTACTATTTTGTTAAGACGAAATACTAGAGTACCTAATGACGTAAATAGTCTGGTTATGGACTGCCATATGAATTGGGCAGGCACATACTATTATCTATCCGAAGGTATAAGAATAAACGAGAATAAATCTTACGCTCAAAGCGTAGCGTGTGTTGATAGTATTTGGTAAAAATAAAATTATAAAACGTTTTCTAAACTACAAATATAGGTAGTTATCATCTAAAAAAGAAAGCCTTAAGAGGAGGATCCAAACTACTTGCCTGTTAATAACAACATCAATAAGCATAACTAATAGGTAAGTATACACACATCCGCAGTCACCTCATTTCGTTGACACTTTACAGATTACATCCCTACATTTTTTTAACCAATCAGTCAACGCAAAATAACCTGCCATGTACCGTTCCATATTGAAAGTTGCGTAGATTTTACGCCATTGAAAGTGAGAAAATTGAATGACTTTCGTGTCACTGTGGGAAGCAAAAAACTTGATTAAAGACGGCCCATGGCAACAATGAACCATACATTCCTAACAAGTAATTTCTTTCCCACTTTACAACCTGACTCGTGAATCTGTCAAGGATTTCCTGATCAATAGGAAACAAAAGTGAAGCTACTGTGTACTATTAGTAGGAAACTGATTTATTTAGGGACGCTGTGGCTACCTTACTATACTTTTAGAGAAATATAAGCCTTATTGATTACTAAAAGAGGTTAGTTTTAGTCGAAGTCTGTGTGATAGGCGTTATAGTTTTTCTCATGGAAAGAACTTTCCATGAATTAGTGCCTAACTTGGTTAGAGGTCTCGTAAAATAGTTAATAATTAATATAAATATTTTAATAAAATTACGAGGTATGTAGGAGTATGTAGATATGTATATGTATAGGTGTAAATCGCTGCCTAGGTTTCAAATAAATCAGAGAAAAATTAATGTTATTGAATTTTAAATCGTAGGTAGATGTAATAAGTCTCATTTAGTCATGACATGGTAAACATAAGCATTTCAACCTTTGGCTTCTTCAGAGTTACTTCATATGCTTACTTAAAAGGCTGAAGCTGTCTTATTTAACCTAAGACGGTTTACTTGTTAAGATTGAGTTAATAAGAAGAGTTGTAACGCGCGATCCGTGCAGTGCCAAAATACTAGTTGCTTTAATTGGATCCCTAAATTGTTGCTGGAACTTAATATAACATTAATAAATGGTAATTTAATTTAATCAATTGATTAAGTATAGGTAGTTAGGTATTGGGATTAAGTTAAGTAGTCGGTAAATACATGAGGTATTAGTAAAATCTAGATCTTAAATTGGATTGTCCGGTCCTTCAATTTGCACCTTGATTAAGTTTGGACTTATCTTTGAATTCATTCTCTGAATGATAAAGCAGAAAATAGCTTTTAATCAAATAACAGATCTTACAAATCATTACATACTGTACTTACCTCAAATAAAAAATCGGTAATTAGCAGAATTTTTCAATGCGAAAAGTGGTTCGCAAATGAAAAAATATGCACTCATACGAGTATGTTTCACAGCGTGATATGTTATGGATGAAGCCAGAACAATTTTAAACAGCAGTAGTTCGGATTCACATACGTAACATTGTACCCCAACGTTTATGTAACATTCCTATATATACAAATCCTTTTACGGTTGTGCACTAAGGCTATGTTCGAAGTAAAGCAGTTTTATATGGGTCATAGGGTTTTCTGTGATTTGTTCTGTATTAAGTGTGCTGATGGAAAAGCACTGTTGGAGTGAAGGCTAATAGTTTTTCAGAAAATTTCTCCATAATACAGACCGTAGAATACTCCTAGAGTCATCTTTCCGCAATACGACAGATTTAAACCAGCCCACTTATCAGCATTTTACGACCAATTTTCTTGTTCAAAACACTCTGTAATTCTCAGAACTTAAAGACTTTTTCAAATATTCAGAACTTAAACTAGGGAACGCTATTATTCGAACGAGGCATTAGTCAGCATCTCGGTGCGTGATATTACGAGTGTAGTCTGTAATATGGACGTCACTAGATGATATCTAAGGGGGTGGATGCCTGTATCCAGGGGGGAGGGGACAAGGAGAACAGGAGGAAAAAATATAAGTAAGTTCAAAGCTGCCACCTGCGGTCATTTGCCATTTAAAAATATATACATACAGAGAATGGACAAAACATAGTCAATAAAATTCGTAACAAAGTTCGTAATATATTTATTCCTTAATTTAAAAAGTGCTGGTACAAATGTGTCTAAAACTACAATAAATATTAAAGACATTAAATATCACGGCATTGGGAATGTTGTTTAAGAAAATGTTAAAGATATTAATAATATTATTTACACTTAATGCAATGATACTCTACTTTGTAACGTGAATAATACATTTAAGCCTAAAATTAATACTGATGAATTAACAATTACAAGAGCATTTTCTCGTGGTCTTATTGTTTTGTCATGTTAAGACCACGAAAAATATAATGCCCAAAAAGTCCATAGAGAACATTATGTACCTGCTAAAGTCTACAAATTCAGTCATTATTCTTCAGGGTAAGTTAACATAATCTACAGTTTTTACAGTACACTAATAATATTATACATTACAGGGGATATTACTAACATTGCGTTTTAATGTTTTAATTCAGAAAGTATTTTATTTGATGTAGTTACGCCCTTTTGAAAAGGTACAGGTAAATAGGCAGTATTATAAATGGTGTTATTACATTCTTTCGTCTCAGGTTTTAAAATTGCAACCGGTATCTTACCTTAATAGAAGTATAATAAACCTCGTAAGTTCCTTTGTATAAGTCTTTCAAAAGTTGCTCAATCTACAACTTTACGACTTAAAATAATTAAATGAAGAGAAGGAAGGGACGTATATCAAACGACAAAAGTCAGGTACAACTGATAAAAAAATCTAAATAGGAGACGAATCGTCTGTCAGTATGGTGACGATGCTGCTATATTCATTAATTGGTTTGAACGAATACAGATTTGTTATGTAGCAGGATAGATACTACAACTTTCCTGTACCAATTAGGATACAAAAACAATGTCGAATTTTGCCGATTATCATCTGTAAAATATGCAAGATAAAATCAATTAAAATTTTGTAGAAACTCTACATTCTGGGTTTTAGTAGTTGTTGGGTTAGACGTACTTTTATATATCTCAGGAAAATCCTCTAATACCCTACTCTACATGTGATAGTCCTACTCTAAACGACTCACAAATAATTTCTATCCTCTCTATCACCTATTATGTCATCACACTCATCAACTAAGATTTCCTAAAACGTCTTTTACTTGAGACTATATTAAAACGGTTCCATTCTAAATCTTTTATTGTCAATCGTTTCAATTACACTTCTAATGATTCTAGTACTACTTGTCTTTTGTTCTCCTTTGATAGGAGAAGTCTACTTCCCTCAGACCAACTTTACCATGTCATGGCCAGATTGCCATCTAATGGAGAAATATTATTTGCAGATAGCAATCCATTTATCATCCTGGCATCTTTCGCAGTCAACTCGACAACACCAGTGGAATGTGCAGTTACAGGGCTTGATGCTGGACTTCCTGATGAGAGCGTGTCCTCTTCCGCAACACAGAAGGTCACAGGATCCTGTTCTAGAAGTCCTCCCGATCCGGCAGACGCGTCCTGTAGTCCCCGCGGAGTCCATCTTAGGATCCGCCTCACAGAAACTTGGTGACCTGTGGATTAAAGGTATACTTGCGTGGCTTCTTCAGCAGTTTGAACAGATACTGGTATTTCCTTGAAAAGGAAACCCTGAAACCTAGGCCAAGCCGTTGGTTTACTGGATCGATCATAGGAAGAAATATTAGGCTACAGAGAATAAATAGCTTTTTGTAAGAAGCATAAAATTTTCGAGACTTAGGACTAATTATCACGGGCTTTGCTTAAAATATAACTGACAATACTTTCAAAGGTGTGAAATAACCGATTTTTAAGGTGAAATAAGTGTTTTTATCTACGATATCTTACTTTTCAAAGAACAGTAGACTGGTTTTCGGCGCAGGTCGCGGCCGACTCCGCCTTCTTCCACGAGGCCTCCCTCTGAGGACCGACCAGCCGTTGTTCAGTTCTTCTTGAGCTACCATAAGTGCCTGTGTTCAAATAATTATAATTTACTTTCAATCATTGAAATTAATTGGGAACATGAACCATAAACTACTTTTGCAAGATGATATTAACCTTCCGATACTGTCTTTTAATGGTGGAAGCAACTATTCTGAAATCAGGAGTCGCTCGCCAACACGTCCGCAACTGACAGCTCCCGGATAACCCGTGGCATTTACAACGCACTTCCATGTGAGATGATAATATCTGGAAACCAGGAAGTAAATCAATTATTTGGAATTAAAAAGTTAATAAAATATATTAGAACACTTGCAAAATTTTGTATTTCAATTTAACACTAAAAGGCAAAAACAAATCAATAGAAAGTCAATTCGACAATAAGTAAGTTTTATAACAATATTGGGCATGTGTGTGGCATTTCCACAACGCAAAACATGACCTTAGTAGCTAACTCGTCTCGAAATAGGTCTATTACGCTCTAATCTAATTCCATGTTGCGTCGGACAAGACACACAGTTCTCAAAGGCGGCACGAAATCATAAGCCTGAATTGTCCTGATACGTGATCGTATCCTTGGCACAATTACCGCACTGAGCCACCCACCGCTAGTTCATAACATTTACATAATTAAACACCTCACCGCAATCACGCTGACGTCTTAATTTCGCGGATGCCGCCGGCAGAACAATTTCCCAAATTGAGTCGGAGCAAAAATTCAAATAAATCGGTGTTTCGGACCGCCCTCCGTACGGGTGCGCCTTAATAACGTGGTATTAAGAGCGCTCGCGATAGAATTCGCCACCCAAGACGTTTGTAATACGTCGTAATGAAGCTGGAATATTAAAAATGGCTCCGAACCGCTTATTACGTTCTCACCTCGGCCGGCGGGTCGTGAAATACGGCGGGCTAATGTGGGCCCTACAGCGGTTGGCCACGCCACGACTCTCAATAGTTTTATTGATGGCGCCCAATGCAACACTTAGATCCGATTGAAAAATTGAAAAACATCAACATGGGAATCGTCGCTTAACATGATATGAGACATGAGGTGTACAGGAATTTTATAATTTTTGAAAACAAGGCGATTTGTTGGTAAGCCAATCAAGTTGCCAGTTGATTTACAAAAGAGGGTAATTTTTTGGAACTTAGAAGTTTAATTAAATCCTATTTGCCTTTTCCCACCGCCCTTAACGACGCTCATGAGAGATAGGTAGATACTTCATAAGTTTATTATATTTCTATAAACAACCATTAGTTTATCAACGAACACTTCAAACTTCAATGATAGTCACTACTTAGGGATCATAACTCTAAATATTTATGATGCCACTTAAGGTTGAATAAATAAATCGCTGCGATTTTGTTTTTGTAAATACTCGTATTTTAAACACTTCAGCACCAACGTAGGTACCACGTTTACTTAACCCATCAATATGACAAATTATAATATTGAGTTACTAAGAATCGTTCAAGTACTATATAAATATGACAAATTATGTATTGAATTACTATAGGATCATTCAAGTACCGCATTTTTAAAGATTTTTAACCCTCCTCCAACTACCGAATACCGAAATTCTCTGTTAGTTTTCTAACAGTTTAGGCTATTGTGACGTTAATCATTATAAGTCACGGACGAGGCTTCGTTCGATATCAGGAGTTAATCCCGTAAATCCAATTATTGTAAAGCATTTAGCAAATCCGCAAGTACTTACCTCACTTGTTATTCTGCCAAACTAATCCTTGTTTGACTTACGATTTGACCTTTGATATTAAACTTATTAGATGAAGTAAACTACTATATTTCTTCTTCGATAAATTAATGGAATTTATAGTAGTGGTCTTCTTTGATATAGTTAGAACCTTCGGTTATCTTTTAGGAATAACTAGTAAAACTACTGTCAAAGTAAAACTTGTTAAATAGATAGATTAGATACCTGCTATAGAAGTTAAAAATTACGTAATATAATTATATAACTTATTACATAATTTGGGACCTAAATGATATAACAATAATTGTCGGGACTAGAGACATCTATGACCCAATACTAGAACTTTCAGATGGCAGATTCTAAGCATAATATAATGTCGAAGCGCCATCTATGGCTGCGACTAACTAAGTTACAAGCTACAAATCTGTAGTTGATCATAATAATTCTTCATCCAGACGAACTACGATCCAGACGAACTTGAGCTTAGTGAAGCCTGTTTCGGATACGCCTACTTTAAAGTGAATTCTACGGATACATAAAGTGAGTTATTCAAAATTCATCTTCACTTCTATTTCTGTCCCGTTCACACCAAGTGAATCAATTTGGATGAGCGGTGTATCAACATTACCTACAAATGGCTCTAACGATAATAGGTTTAAGATGACCGTGTCTAATCCAAGCACAAATTAACCATTAGTAAACCGCACACGATGGTATGTAGCTAACAGAATGTAGGACTAAACAGACTTATAAGGCAACTTTACGTAACTCGAAGAAGCCCTTTTGGTTTTAATTAGTAGTTAGATGGGATAATTAATCAGTTCTACATAGAAAAGTACACGCTCTTTCGTTAAATTGCCTTATTAAGTATCTGGTTGACAGCAAGGTTTTTACGTACTTAATTATGGATATAAACAGGTATATATTTAGTAAACGAGTCCTGGTTCAGTTTGCTACATTCATAACGAAATCATTTGTTTGTTTTCAAACTCTTAAGCTCACTATTATTGAACCTAAAATTCTAAGTCTAATTATGTTATGCCCTTAGCTAATCACTGAAAACAGTTTCGACCTACACTTAATTTATTTAGACATGACTTATTTAGTACGCAATTTTACGAAAAAATTGTAGCACCCGAGTTTTTCGTTATTCCAAAAATCATTACCTGATTAATTATTATTAATGATTTCTTTAATGCCAGTTTTCAGACTAAAAAAATGCATTTATTTTGAAAGCATAAAATTAAAAAAAAATCTAGATTCTCTATATAAATCGTCGATACCTCGCACATAACAAAATATTAACTCATCGAATCGACTTTTTGTAACATAATTATCACCTCGGCTCTCTAATGCGGTACCTAATTTCTTGTGTGGGTCGGTCCGGGGCCTTTTATAGTCCCGCTGAGGGTGCGAGCGCATCTTACACCGTATCGTAACAATGAACTTACTTTGTATGCCGTCCATAAAGCTGTCTCGTGAGAGAATGAATGTTTTATGTACTGTGTATGTTATATTCAAATATTCGATATGTAAATTGAAATAGCTCACTTGTTATTCTTTTCAGTAGTTAGATTTATAAAATATTGTTAATTGTGTAGTTTTTTTTCCTTTTACGTTTTAATTAGCCATTATGTTTTTTATAAGTCTTAATAATTTTTTGTGATTTTGTAATATAATTAAAACTTTTAAGGTGTTAAATTTTGTTAAATTTTCTATTTGTTTTTAAGACAAAATAAATAATTTTAGTTTATACCTTAAGTTTGGCTTTAATGGGACATAAATGAATTTACCTGCAAGTCAAATCAGTAAATATTTACAAGATAAATGAATTACCTTACTAGTTACAGCACGGTGTGAGGGCGGTCGACTTTATTTTGACATTAATAAAAATATCATCGGGAGTTATTATAACCGAGCGTGTCTAACTGAGCTCTCACTGGGCGGCTGTTAATTATGTGCCCACAAAACAAAATGTTAAAACGCCGAAGGAACAATGGTCAAGTGTGGGGTCCAGACCACCGGCTTCGTACCTCAATTTACTCTGATAGTCGGAATAGGTG
>LGAG01000038.1:111256-124683 GCA_001278395.1 Lerema accius | reverse complement strand
ATGGCGACCACAGTCTGCATCATAAAATGTCAAACTAAACTACGTGTTAATAGTGAATTATGGATGAATTAAAATGTCATTTCGCATATTTCACGACCGCTACTGAACGAACCGTCTAGTCAATTATTAATTCACTTAATTTGTAGTTGTTGACCAGAGTCATAATTATATAATTGACTTAAGTATCAACTTTTAACTAATTATACTCATCTGATGAGATGATTACTGGTTAGAAGAATTATCCAACTGTTTTACGATAGCTAATGATATGTTTTAATGTTCAGTTAAAGTTAACAGCTTTATTGCTGTAAACAAATGGTTATGATGATTGATATAATAATATATTGATAATTAAAATTTATTATGGTTCTAAGTTAGCCTCAACCTATGGCTTACTAGAGGACACGATCTCTCTTAAAAACTGAAGAGGCTTAGAAAATACTTTATTATGCTGTTTTAGTGTTAGAAAAGAGAACCCAAGTTCTTATGCCGTCCAAGGGCTCCGCAATAACTCAGAAAATCATCTAACGATAAAGGGACCTATGGTTTATATCTTCCGAAGTTTGAAAGCTTAAGAACTACGGTCACTCATTGAATATCTGACCATGCCCGGTTATTCTTATTGGCTTCAGGATATACAAAAATAGTTGTATTAACATAATATTATCCTCTATTTAAGATTGTAAATAATCGGTTTCAAAGTTATTCCAGAAGTATTTTTAACTATCAACGTGTAAAACATTTAAAACCATAAATTCTTTATTTTATAAAAGTGTCTTAAACCACCCAATAGCCTTGTAATAAAATGTCCCTAGCCGCCTGTGGCTTGAAAATCCATATAAATTAGGCACCCAACTCCTACCATATAATTAACCGCTATAAACAAATTACAAATTAAACAATTTGTTCCTACGCGTCGTGTTTGTATTATAAAAAATGTACAGACGTAAATAAAATTGTATTAATCGTAAATCCCTCTAATAAGTAAGCGAGCGACGTGGCATGCCGCTTTAATGTCAGATTTGGTTACGGATCCTAATATAATATTTCAAACAACCATAGTTTTGTTGTTACAAAACAGTAAACTATTACCTATTTCATTGTGTTAGAGATCATAATTGATTGAGGGTAGTAATGACAGCTGTATTCGCGGGTGTGTTAAGTTGTATTTAACATAGGTTTGACATGTTTATTATTAGATGGAAGAGGCCTATTAAATTATTAAGAGTAATCCGGCACGGTAGGTCCGGCATTTTGGCTTAGCTGTCTCGTAGTCGGTGACGTGTGTTCACTAGTAGATTAGCGGACAATAACAAATCTGAGTCTGACATATTTATGTGACAGACGCGTGTTGTGGGTGACTGTACACGGAAGGCGATAGTATTTTTGGAGCTATTTTTGCTTGGAATCTATGCTGCGTCGCATAAGATTAGCTATTTGTAAGTGAATTTACCTAATGCTGTATTGTTGTAATCAGGTATTAAACGTAGCACCTTTTAAGAGTTGTAATAATACTAGATAACCAGACAAGCGTTGTTCTGTAATTTAATTTTCTTCTTCAGTTATTTGAAAAAATATGTACCTACCCATAATATGTGCGTACCTATAATAAATGCAAATCATATTAGTAAAATTTTGATATGACGGCATTTTAATATGTCTAATATTTTGGCTTTTATTCTTTGAATAATCCTTAATACTCATCAACCAGAAATTCCTAACTGTAATTTAAATCACGAAGCACTGCACTCGTCAATTCATTTAGTTTCGAAACTAAGCGATAACGAAACGAAATAAATTGAAACATTTGCCTCGTTCGCTTAATAAAATCGATTAAATTCATCGATTTATTCGAAAGTTCGACCGATTTGTATGCGGTGGGTTGAGAACGTTAAAATCTTTATAAGTCCCTGGACGACCGAGTTTCACTTGGTGTATAAATATAATTTGGGCACCATCTAGTGTCTATCTAATATAACTAAAGCTAAGAACAGGTCGCACCACTTTTTTTTTATACCTTCCAAAAATACGATTTCATGAAAACACATTTATCTGAAAATTACACTATGATTTATCGGTTCCAAAAAAAATCCAACCTTATACTTTTCATATGATGTAATTTTTCTAACCGATATAACAATTGCTCGTATTAAAGTATAAGATAAGGTCATCAACAGGGTGTAAATGCTGGACGGAACAATACGGTACTTTATAGGCGTACGTTGGCTTCGACCACCCACACTGGTGATTGTTCCGCCACGCCTATCTACCACCATTTCAATTTGAATTAAACTGCTTGCGTTAATGTTAGATAGATTCACTAAGTTACGGATTCAAAACACTTAGTTTTAATTCGATTTCGACGAATTGAACGCAAATTTTAATTGTAAAAATAATATCACGTAACTTTATGTGATTCTTTGTTTGTTTATTTATAACTGTACCTAAAGCTTTATAATGTAAATTGAGTTAATTTTCAACTTACAACACTTATTTAATATGCACCCCTGTTGATGATCAAACTAGCGTTATGCAAGGGAGTGTCCAATAAGGTACTTAATGTAAGAGTCATTAAGAAGTCTTTTCACAAGCTTTGATCTTCCCTTTGTAGGGTATTTGGAAAAGAAAATTAATTCAATTTCTTTTTCGGTATATTGAATAAAAATAAGTACCTGCTGCACTTCGTTCAACAGAGTTCCCCTTAAGCTAAAGATAAATTAGTTTAGAAGCAAAAGTGCTAAAAGAAGATTGTAACATTAATCGAAAAAAAAAAATACTCACTGTCCTCCCAGCAATGTTATTATGAACATTGATCTTGGACTGCAGGTCATCCACCTTCTCTCTGACATCTAGAAACTTCTTGGAGAACTCTATCCCGTACGCGAGGTTGTGGGAGCATCCGCTCCACTCCCATTTGTTGACTCTCTTTCTACCTCTGGTGTCGTGGGATGCACGGTATCCCAGGGGATCACAGCCGCAGGACAGGAGGTGGCCTTGCGCGCAAGCCCTGGCGACTGCATGGGCAACTCCAGCTGCAGTCAGTGCGTAAAGAAATGCTGACTCACGAAAACCTGCAAGAAAAATGCTCGGAATAGTAACAGATAATCAAAAACTTTACAGAAATAGTTGTACTGACTTTAAGTAGACTAACAAAGATATCCATCCAACAAAAATCAGTCTCTCTACTCTGTCTTTAAAGGAGTATTGTGCTAATTTGTACCTACTGAACTGTCAGTAAAATTAGCAGCATATCATAATGACTTTACGATGCTATTTCGTTCTAGCATTTCAGTGATAACAAAATTGGAAAGGTTACAACAATGCTGCTTTAACGGATTGTCAGCGACTTCTGAAGTAGTCAATTAATGAGGTCTAGATGGATTACTGTATGTAGGTGTATGGATTACAGTGCCGCAAAAACCATTTTTTGGTTTAGTGATCAGTTTACGTACGGCTATGTGCACTTTGGATACGAATCTAAACGTACGACTGTTGTAATACGAATAAATGCGCGTACAGGATACATTTTTCTACATTAAATGATTATATTATCAAACATAGTGTTCTGGTTACTTCGTATCAAAGAAAAGAATGGAAAAATAAACTATCATGGCTTAGTACAATTATACTATTTTTAAATAATTACGGAACCTTATATCGTGCATAATCTAATACGCACTTGACAAGTTTATATTTTGTATCTTTTTTCTCAAAAGATTATAGGGACAATCGAAGTCGTTGCTCGCGAACTATCTTAAACGGCTGAATGTAAAATTATATTACAACTCTTGAATTTTCATGAACTGGTTGCCTTATATTGCTTTTTGCTCAACTCGAGATATAACTCCTTCTTATCTAACCTATCGGCGAAGGTTCATTGAAACGTACTAGTTTATCAATTCCTCTTTATACCTACACACCTGCGTTTATAGGAACTTTGAGATGAACGCAGAACTAGATGTACCTACTAGAAGCGTCTAGTGCGTACTTGGCACCTTCACAGGATATTATCATGATAATAGTTTTTTAAATGCTTCTCTTTTTCCGAGATCATAGAAACCTGTGGTGGTAGTCATAAAATAAATGAAAGTAAAGCATCTTCCAGCTACATAAGATCCTTTGGCGTGTCACTATCAATCCACACTGAAAAAGCGATTCCATTTCTAGCTCACTCTTCAGCTATTGTGAGAGTATATCTGATATTGTTGGCAATTTCCAACATTTTAAGAGGACTTCAATTGACTCCATGTTTAGGGTATAAAAGAGTCAACGCGGATGGCGAGTGACATTTATATTCGAACCGTCGCGGCAGGTAGTCATACTGTCGGGTTAAGGTTTTATTATTGTTACAGGTCGTTATGCTGTAAGGTTTAGAGCCGATCGGGTTAAGGGTTAATTATTGTTAACAATATAGACTGCATAATATTTCTTTTACCCTCCAAACATTTTTTAGGGAACGGTTTTTTCTTTTTCTATTAATTGATAACTTATTATTTGCCGTATCCAGTACCTACATCGTTTTCAGTGTAATAGGCAGTTCTCTTTCTTTATTTCCCTTATTCGGTGTGTGGCCGGCTCGTCTCGTCTTGGTAGGCAAATTCCTCCCGCAACAAACATGCAATTCTGAATATGTAAGTAGCTATAGGAATGCATAATTATTAGTAGTCGCATATTCCCATCATACGGGTTTTTAAACGATTCCGTTAGAAGGAGGGCTATGTTTTTCGAGTGTATGTATATGCATGTCCATTTGTTTGACGTATCCCCCCCCCATTTCTACCAGTCGGGTATGATCAACTCAGAAATACACAGACGTACATCCAGACCAAAAACAGAAACTTAAATTCATCATTCAAATTTTTGCCTCCCCGGGAATCGAACTCAGGACACATTGAACGGCGACCTAGCATGATAAAAAAGTCAATGGATGGACTAATGAACGGAATTTATAGAGATTTCGATTTTATAAATCCTAAAGTTGTAGGTAAGTATATTTGTCATTCAATTCTTCATAATTAAACCCATACTCTCATAGCAAGAACTAAATTTAAATACAGAGTTGTCGCAATCAGACATACAACATTTGTTATACATAAACCAATGAAAGCAATCGAGTCCAGTCCACGGCATAACATCGCATCACGGAACGCGGAACGATTCCGATCTCCATTTATCTATTTTATTGCAATAAATTAAGTACTGAATCCATTCGAGATTCAAAGATAAGCCATCGGACTCGCACAATGTAATCTTTTTACCATATACAGATGATGGCTGATTTGCATTTGACTTAGGTATGGCGTATTCTGTGCTTAGTTAATTGTGTTCGCCTGTACTTCGGAAGGTTAATAATGTGCTATTCTTGCTATTTCATTGTGTTCAACAAAATGGACCTGTGGTGATGTTGGCATTAAAGCGATTTTAAGAGCTATCCCCATTTAATAGGCAATTAAGCTACTGTTAAGTGCTTGGCCACCTGTTGCACAAAGCCTGGTTTTTGTTGCGTCGGTATAATCTGCAACTGATATGCACTTAATTGCGATTTGTGCTCGTATTTTGCTGCACTGATCGGAGATTCAAATACATTAATCGGTAAAGCACTCCTATACAAATTACCGCATATGAAAATGAAATACATCGATATGTAAATTGTAGATCCGTACGATGGGGCATGATAATATTCTTGAACTAACATCTTGGCTTCGCTTTTCTTTGGGAAACATATTAAGTGTCGTAAGTATAAAAATATTTTAAATAGGTATCTAATTTTAAAATCAGCTTTATCAAGCGTTTTGTTATTTATTTTCTTCGTACTTTAGTAACTCAACCTCTAATAATATGGCAGGTCCCTTGAAGTATCTCAACATCGGCACTAACTGCCAGGTTCAACTGTGGTTCGAAATCTTAGTTGGCACCTCTAAAACACTTCACATTTTTTATTGAATTTGGTCTAGCCGTTTAGGACGAGTTCAGTGACAAACACACGTACGTACTACGCTGTATTTTTATATTTGAGGATGAAGATAGATATATATGTGTATATCCAGTATATCCCTATGTATATCCAGTTATAGACAGAATACGATCAGACATTGAAATATCTTTCTTTAGCTGTGACTCACAAATTAATTCGATTGTGAGTAAGGGATACAGGGAACGGATAATTTCTTATCTATGTGGATTAACGGCTGCCGGTGGAATGGAACTAATTGCTTCACAGAGATAACTTTTATTGAAATAATGGTGTTTTTATCCGATAATTCCGTCGCGTTAATATAGTTTTGAAAGAAAATTTAACTTAATATTAAAGTACTTAAGATTGGTTTTACATTAAAAGGGCAGGTGTCATTTGTTTTGTGGTTTAACCTTATAGTTTCGTCTTGGTTTTAACCGATTATAAGAGATATATCTTATCGAATCCTTTCAGTGCGTGACGTCCGGTTAAAAGTATTAATTGAAATAAATCACATGTCATGTTTTTTTTTTACTTATCGCTTACTAAATAATTATGATAGGTATGTATCATTATAGTCGATAGCAAATTACAAAATGGGATTTAATCCACGGAATAACTATATGTATGTATTATTCGTCGTTCTATTTTTATCAATCACAAATATTTTTTAGAATTTAATAAAAAAAATCTAGTTAAAATAAAGTGTTAACATTTCAATTAGGTAAATTTTAAGCCTATTTTTATCAATCACAAATATTTTTTTAAATTTAATATCAAATAAAAAAAATCTTGTCGAAATTAAGTCTTAAAATTTCAATCAATTAGGTAAGTTAAAAAAGTTAAATGTGCATTATAGTTAGTAAATATAATGTATGTTTTGATAGCTACATTTGCCTCCGCAGTGTAATATCTAGATTCTAGAGAAAACGAATTATGTCAACTAAGCCTGTGTGCTGTACCCTCTCTGTACAAGTATAATGGAGCAATAAGCAAAGAAAAAACTATCTTCGGTCATCAAACCGCACAAAAACTCAACATTATTTAGGACGATTGGCGTATCATAAAATAATAATCATTATAAATCAGCTATTATCTGCACAGTGATCTCTGACATTAATACAATCTACATACTGAGCGTTTATAGCTTACGATTCATTATGACTTGTGAGAACGGAGCTTATGAAGCGATTGTTTTCTATAACTAGTCAAGAGCTTTGAATAATTAATGTTAGATTGAAAGGTAAAAGGTTTTATATAGTGTGCCTTAATATCCACTAATAAAGTGAGAAAATTAATACTTAATAGAGTAAAAACATCTACTTAGTCTATAAGTTTTATGACATGTAATTATTTTTCAACTAATTTAAAGTTTATATCACTTTTGAGTACCTATATATTACAAAACCCTATATACCCAGTATAATACCCAATATATCGGATTATAGATATTGGTGATAACATCTATAATGGATATATCAATTTTTATGTGACATTACTCCGTTTCATTATCATACGTAACGAATAATAGTAGTGTAATATTTTTTGTTCATAGAAACTTACCACCCTGTATAACAATAAATGCAACGATGATCGCAATTTACTACATACATGGTAAAGGTATGTGACGATTCGACAATTCCATTCGGGCAAAAACTCATCGTGAGTTATAAAGGAGACTTTATCATTTGAGATCGAGTATTGGGTGCAGAAAACGAATGTTACGCAGTACCGTCCAAATAGGGCGATGTTATTGTTTATTTATAATGTTGAGTCCACGAGCTTTTTCCGACTCGCCAGTGACAAATTTATATTTGTCGAGCCTGGCAACGCGATAAAATCGATGTCGCGATTTATAGCACGCATCGATGATCGATTTTGATTCCGAGTTACGAGTAACTGGGTTCACAGTTTTCAATACTATCTATTCGTAACTCGAGTTACTTGCTTAACAACGAATGATTGATAAAGGTGTTTGATTATGTAATTTTTTTTTATTCGAATTTAAGATATTCAGGTTCTCATTTTAAATTTATTTTTGAGCTTTTAAAAATCTACGCACAGTAAATAAAGGTAGGTGGTACATTATTTTAAACAGTGCGCAAAAATATTTTCTTAATTTTAATTAATTAAATTGATGTGAAGATAAGCATCGATGTTGTTAATTTATTTATACAAATACGTAAAATATGTATCTGTTATATTAATCTGTATAAAAGTATAAATAAATCTTTTTATATGCGAATGATAACACTTGTTAATGAACGAAAAACGAAAACACTTATTAAAGCTTACCTATTCTAGATGTAATTGATGATAAAAGTACCGCTTACGAATAATTTATAATAACTAAGCATATTGATTACAATATTTACAGTCTAGGTTCATTAGGCTGTGAATTATGCATTTATAGTATTCATTCTTCGTGCGCTGTGTGATGGATGTCTGGACTTCAAGTATAACCGATGCAAAATAACTGCATTTAGTTTAAATTAAGTTAGTTAGAATAAAACTTTCCGAATGTCACAGTCTACATCTCTGCATATTTTTCGATGGTATAAGTTCGGCGGCCATCGGAAAGTATTTTAGTTTTGTCTGCAGCATTGTTAAAAATACTTAATATAATAATAAAATTATTAATGCCGGATACAAATAAACAACAATTCGTGTTATTAACAAGGCACCTTTTGTTTAGTTGGTAGCCCTTTAGATCGAGTGTTTTTGTCATAAATTTATTCAACATCGAAACGCAACATTAACAATTATAGAGCAGCATTATTGTTTTTTACATCACCTTATCTATATTTGCGATGTGTATGAATATGGATATTTTTTTTAATACATCCACCCGTAGCTAGAGGTGGCAGTACCGAAGCATTCCGGAGTCTAAAAGGTATTATAACAGAATGTCAACGCAAAAAAATTGTAACCATACAAATGACTACATGAACTTTCTCAGTTGCCCTCCTAATTAAGCACGAAGTTTTATCGAGAAGAGCTTTTTAACATTTTTTAGACCTACCAGGTGGGCATGAGTAATAAACTATGTGACATAATATGGACTGCACCTAATTGTTCCTATTCTAGACGGTAGGGGTCGCAGATGTAATTACTATAGAGAGCAGAACTGACCTATAGTACTCTTAAGAAATGATGTAGTTAGCTGGTTTCTTATTTATGGTATATTTTGCGTAATATACCGTATACATTCCTAGTTACACGGCTGTGCGATTACAAAAAATATTTTTGGAATTTCTAATGATATTATGTTAAGAGACAGTTGGGCATGCTAATATGATTTTCTTCAAATAGTAAACTTAGAGGGAAGTAGCTCAACGTCTGTCTGGTCTTCTAGTACGTAATATTTAGTAATTCTCCGCCTCCACCCATCCACATTGGAGCAGGACAGAAGTTGTTGTGGCAACACAGAAACACATAGGTACATACCCAGACCGAGAATAGAAATTTAAATTCATCATTTGAATTTCGGCTCTGCTGAAATTCGAACCCAGAACCCTTTGAACAGCCGGCGTGGTAGCCATTGCGCCATACGTCGTCAATTAATGGGTTGGAGATTCAACATATTATTTTAATTTCCATCATCAACACATCGATTATAGAATCGATTATTGTATTGCGTCAATGCTTATTTTATATCAGCTGTTTTAAGATTGTAACAGTATAGAGAAATAGCTGATAAGATCTGTTTTCGTCTGCTCAGTCCGTACCGAATCCTTTAATCGACTCTAATGAATTCTGGTTATACGCTCGTGACTTTTTCCGACCGAATGCTCTGAATTTCGAACTGGTGACAGATTTTAAATTCTTCCCTTACACTTGTAGCATTGGTTTTTTCGTTGTGTTTGTTTTAATAATGCATGACTTGTAATTATTTTTGCTACGAGTTTCGTACAAGAAATTACCTTATTTACGACTTACGACACTCGCAATTTGTAAGTAAAATTTTGAATTTGTGTGCTTAATAATTCTGTCTCGGATTGAATAGTAATTTTAAATGTTGTAATTTATTGTAGGAATGTTACGTTTTTGATGAGGAATTTTTGTTTATATTTTTTATTTACAAGATCATGTATCGTATAACTAACTCAGCAGAGTCCAATTTGACCGCAGATCAGTAGAGCTTGTCATTCACTCGCGACGACAGCGCCATTTCGATTCCGCGAAGTGAGGATTAAATTGGCAAATCTACATTCGCGCCATATAAGGTAACTCGGCGCCGTGCAGTAAAAAAATTCACAAGCTAAGTAAATACAAATTTCAATTATAATTTTAAAGTTTTATCATGCCCGATTCTTTATTTAAAAATGTACGGTTGAAGGCGAACATTTATTTAATGGGATGCGCATACTGATAGGTTTTTCCGTGTTTCGTCGGCGGTGGTCGACTTTTTCCGGCGTGTTACATAGTTTTTGATGCGCGTACGCCGCTGCGATCGACGCGCATGCGCCCGCGCACATCTCCCCGTGATTTACGATTCTGCACTTTACGAATTCAAAAACGTTTTTCGCGATCGTTCTCGCTTTTAAATCGATAGCCTATAAATCTGGTGCTAATGTAAATGAACTTGAGATGTTTTTGGTTTTGCTCGAGTATTTAGATTTACAAGTTACTTTTGGTAATTAGATACACCTTGTCATCATCATCATCATCATCATCATTGCAACCCATAACTGTCCCACTGCTGGGCTCGGGTCTCCTCTCACAGTGTGAGGGGTACAGGCCATAGTCCACCACGCTGGCCTAGTGCGGATTGGCAGACTTCACACACCTTTTGAGAACGTTATGGAGAACTCTCAGGTGTGCAGGTTTCCTCACGATGTTTTTCCTTCACCGTAGCAAGTGATAGTTAGTATCTAATACGCACATAACTTTTTAAATTAGAGGTGCGTGCCGTGGGGTTTGAACCTAGGATCTCCCGTTCGAGAGACCAACGTTCAAACCACTAGGCTATCACTGCTTATAACACACAAGATACACCTTGTAGGACGTAATATTGTTATATTTTTTTAGGCAGTCACAGTAAACTTAATTTTAGTTGCTTTTGATTTTACTTCAAAATAATAAAACACGATTTTAGAGGAGGTGAAAATCTATGGTAATTTAAATGACCTCTAACTATACATTTTCAAAATATTTGCCACTAAAATCAAGTAAATAAAATCATGTAAATTAATGAAATACTATATCGGTTGATTCGTCAACGTGTGGGTGTTTTGCAAACGTTCACTAATTAGGGTTCGTATGTGGAATGCGCTGAAGCTGAGTGTTGCGAATCGCTAATTACCGAAACCTAACGATCAGGTCGACCTCGCTATGACCAGCCTTCGAAATGCTTAATCTTATAATAACAGGTATATTTGGATCAGGGATATATAATAATATTAATAATATACCTACACTAAACCATACCAATATATTAAGGATATTTAAACTTTTCAAATCAGATTGTAAACAAGTTAAAATTACATTGTTTGTAGCCTATTCTTTTTATATAGGTATAAAAGTTAAGTTCGTTAGTCTTACAAAAATTCGGAAACGGCTGGACCGATTTGGCTAATTTTGGTTTTAAATTATTTGTGGAAGTCCGGGGAAGGTTTAAAAGGTGAGGAAATATTAAAAAAAAATGATTAGCTTATATTGATTCTGAAGCGGTACGAAGTTTACCAGGTCAGTTGGTTATGAATATTTAAACCAATCAGATTACAAACAAGTACCTATATAAAATTAAAAATACGACTGTTTGCAACCTATACAATATTAATATGCAATTTATGCATGCGTTTTAGTTATTTAGTTTTCAAAATGCTCATCAAGGCTTCAATAAAAAAAATCGCGTAATATTTTTTGTTTACTGATTTTTTTCGTTCTCGAGTCGTAATGTTCGGTTTCGAAGGTCTTTTTCACTGAGAATCTATTCAAAACCTCTAACAGCGTATTTAATTCCATTTGCTATTCAACCTACATAGTAATTTAGTGAGATTAATATACAAGATATTCCAACATACCTAAATGTTTGCCTTTGTATAATTACGGATCAAATTAATCGCCAAAGCCCATAATAATCAACCGTATTGATTGTAGTAATTTATGAGCATATGAAACTTCAAAATTAAGGTAAGTCTTCTTTAAAAGAGCATAAAATAAAATTAAGGCAATTTACGTCCGATGACTGCTCCATTAAGGCGAGAATTCCAAATTTTGCAATATCATTTATACCATCCTCGACTTAATTAACTCTTAAAAGCGGTCTTTATAATCCGATGGGGAACAAAGACGTGAAACAAAAAACCCACTAGAACGTCACGTCCCAAACAGGGAACTGTGGTCTAAATTCATATTTTTATGGGGCCTTTTGTGTGTTTTTTCTCACAGTTAAGAGGCATCTGAAGGAGCACGATTCAGTAACGTACCGGGATGATGTTATCGCGGCCATTAGAACGTTGGGCCACATCAGCATTGAGACATTTCGACACGTTCCGCCCTTGTTTAAACCCTCTACGATGTTATTTTAGGTCATCAATGATGCCCAGTCACGAAACGTGGACGTAAAATATTTTGACGCGTGTGACGAAGAACTGCAATATTTTTTGTGCAAACGCCAGCGAAATCATGGTAAAAATAACTTGGGTCGAAACTTGAAATTAAGTCATCACACGCCCAGCAACAAAATTCCCACGACGGGCTGTCAGATAACACGACTTAACAACGCATCTCGTTTTTGCAGCATCATAACAACATATTGTCGTCCGTCGCCGGTGAACACGTTGATGATATAAAATGCCAATAAATGTCACTTTTTTATGACACGTTCGCGCTCTGAAAGCACGTCACGTGCGGCGTGCCGCCAGATCCGTATCGAAGTGGCGAGCTCGCCACCCTGGCTGCCATTCTGTCATGTCAGGCCGACATCTGACGCGTCATCTGACATCGCCGGCTAATCTCACCTCCATCGCTGACTATTAACGCTAGAGGCGAAACATTTTCTTACAATTGTCTCATTAGCTCGACAAAGGTCATTAAATCGTCCACATTGTCGCGTCAGCATTGTACCACCGTCACGTACAACAAGAGCGCTAACAACGTGTGGAGGATCTCAGGGAAGCGAAACGAATCCCGTGATCTATTCCGAATGCCATCCGTCCAACGTCCTTTCATTTATGTATCCATACTATCCAGCAAAAAATCCAACGGTCCCAAATCATTATTATCTTTCTTCGTCGATCATCGATCGCCTTTATCCCATTTGAAAGACTCTCTCGATTTGTTCTTGGCTTTTTTCGTTTCGTTCACCAGTCGGCGTTTCAATTCGGTCCCATAACAATAGCAGAGTTAAGAAAGATGTTTAAGTGTTTAGTTACGCTATTTTTTCACTATTTTTCAATCTAAACGGAATCGTGTATTTGAAGGGCCGGAAGGTGTCGTCACGGAGAGTTATCAATACTAACAGTCTCCT
>LGAG01000038.1:94944-110715 GCA_001278395.1 Lerema accius | reverse complement strand
TTTAATAAAATTTTAATGTGATGTTACATGTCGTTCGGGACTGGTTTTGGCATTATGTAGATGCTGATTGCAGCCACCTACGTGCTTGGAAGTTAGTAGCGATTCACGATGGCAAGTGACATAAATAAATATGCCGCTTTATTGGCGTATTAAGACTTTTATTTCACTGTCAACATTTTTATTTAATTTGAACTGAAAACTACAAAGTAACATCAACTAATAAAGTTATTTATTTTAGTGAATAATTTAAATTAAGTATGAACTATTCTAGAGTTATATAAGTAGTTTTACTTCTGAATTCATGACCATTATGCCATAAATAAATCATTCGGGAACCTGATACTTCCTAAGGTCTAGGATGCCGAAATTACCAACTTTAGACAGGCAAAATATTCACGTTTCCATAATATTATAAAGAACCCTCCGATACACAAGTTTCCTCACAATTCTTAATAGACGCAGTTCAGGCGCAGATTTTATATAAAGCAAATAACGCTATACACTCATAGCCCCACACTAGGATTCCCTGTGTTGTGATTGTCAGCACAGAAACACAAATATACACCCAGACCAAGAATAGAAATTTAATTTCATCATTTAGATTTTGGTCCTGCTGGGAATCGAACCCAGGACCCTTTGAACTGCGATCCGGCATGGTAATCATTGCGTCATACGGGTCGTTAAAGATAAACTTAAATAAGATAAACTTACCTCTTTTCATAATTCCACTTGAATGAGGATTGGAGCTCTTGGTAACCAGACTGGAACAGTTCCACCTGTGCCATCTAAATTGGTGCTGGCACTCCTTGACCGCTAACTGAAGACCCTCGAAGGCGACTGCTGCTGTATCAGCTGCTTCGTGGCACACGGCTCTTTGTTCTCTGGTCAATCCTCCGACCAGGCGACAGGTGAGAGCCGAGTTGAGGTCCAGGTTGTCAGGGAGAAGATTGTCCCTTGAACTGTAGGAAATTAGAAATAGTACTTTTTTAGTAGCTTATAGAGGGCATGTTAACACGTGAAAAGTACCCACAACTATTACCTACAACTTTGGACTTCGTTTTAAGAGCAATGCAGGTATGTATGAGAGGAGAGCAAGATTTGGCATCGTTAAGTCGACGTGGAGAAGTGTGCAAAGCAATTTTTTTATGTGTGTTGTAATTAAATTTTATTAAAGTTGACGCAAAATTGATGCTATCGTGCAAACACATTTAAAAAACATTACACAGAATCATCTATTGTTTTTGTAAAAAGAGATTACTATTTGTAATAGGTTCTTAACATGAACACGTTTTATTATGTTGCTATTATATTTTTCTGTTTTTGTAAAACATTTTTATGCATCAAATATTTTTACGTTAAAAGTATTTTCTATAAATTTATTAACAAAAAGACGTCAACAATTTTATAAATCAACGAAATCAGATGTTCTATCCATAAAATTGTTTTAATTAGGCACATCCCAAATATTTAGATGTCAGCGTAATTAATTTATTGTAAACAGATGATATCTCACGTTCGGAATAGTTCATTAATGAAACAATTTGTACAAATATTCGTTAAGTATTTAGCTACTGTAGAAATAAAACCTTGGTTATACCACACAAAAGACTAACTTATAGTTCCCTTATAGACATATTGGAGATTTCTTACGCTTTCCATAGCGACGGCTAATTTACGAGTAGGTAGTTGACAAAATAAGTTTAGCACCGTTAAATCTGTACGAAAGGTATTAAAAAAAAAAAACTAAAACTTGTACTAATACATTTTATTGCTAAATCGGAGATATTACAAAATCTTATTATGAAGAAAAATCTTATTATGATTTAATAATATTGAAATAGAAGTAGGTAAAAGCTTTCATTAAGTTTGAGCTCAACAAGGGGGCAGGGTTCACACATTACTCAAGTACTAAAATAACTACCTCCCGAAATAGATATGTAAGTGAAAAAATATAAGGGTATTCTACCTAACTTCTGACTGAAATAATGCTCAATAATTAACTACGTTATAATCGCGTTAATAATGTCGTACTATGTGATCGAGCCTTTAGAAACCCTGTGATAAAATTTCTGTTGAATATTTCACGTGTTCATCGCTATGAATACTTTTAAAATTCCTTGCATTAATTAAAAGCCGTAACGGACTGAAATATGTCCGTCGTTTTATATCGGCACCCCTAATTATGTGAGTTAAAGTTAACTGAAAGATATTGGAAACCTATTATGTGTAGTAACATGATTTAATCATTAATTATGATTTCATGTGTCAACAACAATACGTTTCAAAGGAAAATCTTTTAAGAAAAAAAAATCGGTCTTTGATACAACTAAATAAAATTTAAGTGTCTGTTTATAATAATAAGATAGCAGCTTTTTACTAAATGCATACTTGTGTATACACGGTACACATACCAAAATAGGTAACATTTAAAAAACTGTCTGTCTGTTTGATCCGGCTAATCTCTGAAATGGCTGAACCGATTTTGACGGGTCTTTCACTGGCGGATAGCTAATGTAGTAAGAAGTAACTTAAGCTAATTTTTATTTACCTTCGTTTCGGAATAGGTTTACCGGAGCGAAGCGAGTGCGGTCCACTAGTATGTAATAATTTCCAAAGTGTTCATAATTCGATGTTCTCATGGCGAGGTTTGAGCTGAGCTTCAGGTGATCGTACAATTTATCATTAGGTACCTACTTTATATAAAATTTACAGCTGTGACGTAAAATTATTTCGTTAAAAAAATGACTACAATACTTTTCTAAGTATTGTGACACGTTGCAGGCGATATGAAATATGTTCCTATTAAATAAGGAACACCAAGAACAATAATGACCAAAGACAAACATCGTTTTCCGTTTACTTAACTGTGAGTTATCTCATCGCGTTCCCACGGTCAGGGAATGCCGGCTGTCATTAAACAGTGGAAGACGAATTATAACACTTAATGATACTAATGAAACCCAATCATTATCATTGCTATATTGTTATTGCTATCATTTGCGATTTATTTTTTTGTGTCCCGCTTATTATTATGTGCTGGTTGTGTGGTCGATATTTGATCATGACTTATTATGTCAAACTGTAGAGTATAGATTCAACTGGGGCTGTCAACTTCCGTCTTACGTGTGTGTTACGTATCGTGTTTAGGTACTATTAGATAGTGTGATGCTAAACGTTTTGTTTTACTATTAACTTGTAATTATATTATGATTAATTTCGTCCGACGACTAAGTCCTGCAATAATTTAAAAAAGAAAAACTTTAACCGAATTGAGTCATTTAAGATTTGGTCCTTCTTCACAACTTTATAGTCTCCTTTTGTAATGTGAGGGATAATTCTAAATCTATCTTATCCATTAAACGTCCGCAATTATTGATCTGTCGTTCAATTAGTCATAACATAGGACCGAAATTATCGTTCACTATTAGGTATAATTACGCGTCTTTTTCAGGCTCTTGAGCACTTATTTTGTTTGACTGCTTAACAGAGACGTAATAATAATAAATGGGTTACACCTTTCGTTGTAATTTTTTTGAAATTGATTAGCACCTAAGCATAAACTCTACTATGCTCTACTCTTCAGATGTATATTTGCAACATAATTTTCTGTTTTTCTACTTGAACCTTTCTATCCTGAACTTTAATTTTGAAATAACAAACAGGATTGAAGGAATTCATCCCGTGCGGTTGTTTACTCGGCGCAATTTAGCTGTTTTGTGATGCTCTTGGAATCAACTGAGGATGTCACTAAGAGTTTTTTCCAACAAGTCGTTAAACCCGACTGATCCAATTAAAAATCCAAGCAGAGCTTAATATAATTGCTTCGAAAATACCTCCTGACGAGATAAAAACAATAATTTTGTGCGTTAAGACCGTGCCAGTAAAAAATAATAAATCTGATGTCGGAGCAGCCTGATGAAATGCTACGATACTCATTCAGAAAGGTTATTTCAATACAAATTACAGCTACTTGCGCTGCCTCACTCTGCGTTCCGACAATTCTGCAAATGCCCTTCTTCTGTCTAACACTTGGCGAAGAACGACGTATATACAAACATTTGCATAAAAACTAACCCTTACAGTCAACTTATAAAGTCTAAATTTGAACTAAACGTTTTGTCACTTCTGTCCGTTTCAACCAAGTATCTCTCAAGCTGATTGAGATTCCGTGTATCAACAATGTGTACCCGTACTTAATACCTATTTGTTCAATTTATAATCTAGAGAATGACTGAGATAGAGCCTGTGATTTGTGGAAACCTTTAAAAATGTGGCCAATGTATGCAATTAGTCCGCTCGATAAGGACGGGTTTTCATTTACTGAAAAGCGAGCAATAAGTTCATTAATTTATGTTTGAATAGCGTATCGATAGAGATTGGAAACTAAGTAACAACTGTTGTGTTTAAAGAGCTTTTGAAATTATTTAGATAGCTTGGGAGTGCTTATGTTGTATTTGTAGATTTTTTAAAGTATTTGACCAGTATGGTTGTAAAATTTTATGACACTAAAATTTACTAAAATCAATTTTTCTCGAGTTTTAAGTATATTATTATGTAATTGTTTCAGACAGTAAGAATAAAGTGTTGTCATAAAGTTTTAATATTTAATAAATGGAATTTGTAAACTTCAATAAAATATGTCTTCGTAAAGTAATTAATCAATCAATTAATGAAATCGTCAGATTTAATACAAAAGTTAAAATTGTGTAAATATTATTGCGCTAAAGTAATATATCATAAGTCGATGATAGATTATGATTATAGTTTTATTGATTGTAATAATATTTAATGAAATCAATTATTCTATTGCATTTTGCACCTTAACATTAAACATTAAGTCATACTTAAAGCCGTAGCTAGTAATTATTCGTCGGCGTAACTAACTCGCATATATAGAGACTGGAAAAACTGTTAATAATATTTTTACAATATTTTAAAAGGTTGGATATATTGTTGAAAAGTTCACTACTATATATACTATATAGTTGCATATAAATATTTAAAAAGCGTCGCTTTCCTTTCCGTCGGATATTCCAAATATTGATATAGCAGAATATTGATATTGTGTTGGACAATTACAATTTCTTTACTGGAGAAAATGTTTTAGAAAATTGCATTACTATCGGCCTTGAGGTTTGGCCGTGTGCTGTCAACTGTGAAGAGACAGACAGACACATAGTCAGGCTGACTGACAGACAGACAGACAGACATACATATAGACAGAGAGACAGTAAGTCAAACAGCCAAAGAGTCAGAGTTACGAGTACATTCGTATTTATTTTATTACCATGGAGCATCCAATATATTTTTTCCGGCTTTCATCGCGTTGCGCGCTCAGATAAGTACAGCAAAATAGTCTATTCCAGCTCAACTTGCTCTACGGCACATGAATATCAATCACGCACAAACCAGCCGGCAATTATGCACCGTGCAGTGGCATATCGGCCCTATTTGCATACTCCGTAAATCCCGCGCCATTGGGTGGCCCGACAAATGATTGTCACCTTTTAAATTTGCATTCATTACCGACATTGGTGTGTTGTGAATGGGTTGAGCTATGTAATAGTTTGTTAGATTGTGATATGCGGTTACGGCGTTATTAGAAGGTTTGGTATTGGGTGTGTTATTGTGGTGACGTGTTATATGATGAAAAATAATAGTTTATGTAATGGTTATGTTATTGATGATAAGCGTTACGTTTATAAGGTAAATATCTATATTTATAGATGGGCAATTTGACCGGCACTTTAGGCATTTTTTTGTACAAATACGGTGCATCATATAGCAAAAAGTGGAATATGAAAATATCTGAATTTTATGCTTTTACTTATTTTTTAAATTTAACCAAAATATGTTACATTCATCAATCTACACCATCACTACATTTTAAACCCTTTAATATACTAATACTTGTCAGCGACAGTAATAAAAATACCGCCTAAATAGAGCGCGCGACGGGTTAACTTAACACAAGTGTTAACGCTACACGCTACAGCTACAGCTCACGCTACAGCTTCAGTAGCTACAGCTATTAAGCACACATCAAGTATTCATTATTCAGTTCATTGTGTACTTATCCCGTTCATGATTAGTGTCGTGATGTTTTCGTTTCGTATTCATTGCAACGCCCCCGCGAATCGAGCTTGTTTGTGCGATTAGTTCAAAGGAGCGTAGGTTTAGGCAAAAGCATGCTAAATTGCCTAGACTTTAGAAGTGAAAATTGATTGCACTTTGCACGTAAATTGAAGTGCGATTGTTACTCAGAGTTGATATAGTGGTGTATTGTAAGTTTCGAAGTGATTATGAGGTACTGAGATTTGATTAATGTTGGATTATTTAGTTTCATAATAAGTTTGAAAAAAGCGACCTTACATTGTGAATAATTGATAATTAATGCAACTTTCCTAAAATAGATAGGCAAGTTAAAAGCGAATAAATCAGTTTCACACAATTTAATTTAGGATCAAACTTTAGGCCTGGTAGATAGCATGAATAAATAAATTAAAGCTAAAATTTCTTAATAATATTTTCCAGTTATTGTAAAAATTAAACCTTGTCTATTTTATAAAATACAAATAAATAATTACAATTATTACTGTACTGCAGTAGATAATAATTTACGGATTCCTATTAGCAATTAATTTTTTTAAAGTTATTTGCTTTCTTTCCCTTCTAACCAGAAAATATAAACCGGGTTGAATTAAAGAAGTGTAAATTAAAAAAAAACACACACAAAATGTATTGTGTAGTTATGCTACAATTAAAAGGTCTTTAGGAAAATATGTATAAAAAACTTAAAAACAACTCCTATTCGATTTTCAAATTGCAAAAAAAATGTCTATTTAATTTTTTATTACGTTAAAATAAGGCAATAAATCTGAGTACCTACTCTTTAATTGATAGAGTATTTTTAGAACAACAGTCAATTTACTAATTAATTCTGAAGTTGCAATGCAATTAATCTCATATACTTATTTGAATTCTTATATAATTTTGAAATAGAAAAAAAAAATTTAAGCTTACAATGAAGTTTGATAGGGTTAGAAAGTCATGTTAGGCACAGAAAAAATTCTTAACCAATCTTAAAATTAAACAATGGCACTTATACTTAATAACTCACCTTGCCATACTTGAAAATGTGACTATCAAAATGACTATTGCCGCTGGAAATATCTTGAGCATTCTGTATTTGTCACCGAGATAGACTCGCTTCATGTTGGCAGCACTACATCCTGTCGCGGTCTCATCGTTTCCGTTTACCACTGGTATTTACCGCGAAAATATCGTTTCAAATCAAGAATAATACTGACGCACGGGTCGATATTTTGTCCACTTAAAGGCATTCGAATTACAAACCGGTCGGGGGCATTTAGATGCGGTCAATACCGAGGGTCATTTTGAGTGATTAGTCGGGGCGCTGGCTTCTACCGTTGTCACTGTTGGGTCACCATTAGATTTAACTGTTTGTTTATGTACGATCCGTCGACGCGATGCCGTGAGGTTATCTATAGTGTATTTATCCGCGCATGTCGGTGCGTTCGTCGGCGTGGGCTACAAGGCGTGATCTCGCGCCGCCCAGACAGCGAGAAAAAAGTTCGAGGGGCGTACGTTTCCAAACCCCACCTACTCTCATTACGTCTTCGATATTTCGGAACTAAACTGTAATGTTGCACTAATGAAATAACAGCCCGTGTGCTCACAATGAGCTCTCGTTTGACAGTGCCACCGAGCAACCGATCCCTGCCTATATAAAATACCGCCCCACGCTTTACTCCCATGCCAAATGATAATATGGTTTTCAGATAGAAATTCCATTGTGTTTTACCGATCGTTTAAAATACGAATTTCGATAGAAAAATCATGGAATCAAGGACTTTAGTTTATCTTCTTTTTATTGGTAAAGTATCACAAACTAAATTATCACGGGCGGATTTATTGTAAATAAAAAAGTCGTAAATTCATGTTACATTATAAACAGATATTAAAATAGATCTAATTATTTTTTATAAAAGATTTAAAAATATTTTTTTAAGTTAATTACCTATTAATTCATAAATTTTCAAATGCATTTATTTTAGTGGTATTGTTTGATGCAAATTACCTACTACACAGTCTCTATTAATTTCGTCAGTTTATAAAACATAAAGAGATTTAGGTACCTAAATCTACCTATTTTATTAATATAGGAATACAAAAGTAGTGGGTACAAACTGAACTAAACTTCGAATACTTGTTTAATAAAAAGACACAAATATTATCTACAACTGATAATTAAAAAACAAAAATAAATCACAAGACCAACATTTTTTATCGTAATTGAGACATGTTAGTAAGTGAGTCTGATTGTACAAATGACATGGTTGTCCTGACAAAATATCCCATAGAGCTTAATAATAAATTGTCTGGTTATTGAGAGGGTTGTCCAGCAACAATAACCCTTAAGTTAGGGTTACAACCCTTCATTAGGGGCGATTCAGACGCGTGCCATAAAAAAACTAATACCAATATTGTCCCTCGGACAAATTTTAGGGATCCATTGCGTAGTGCCATCCGATGTACTTACTAATTGCAAATAAATTTATCAGTGAATAGTTTTAGTTTACGTGAAACTGCGACACGACAAAATGTCGCACAAACGAATTAACAAAATGAAAATACATGGTGCCTAGTTTTATTATTACGTGCGTGTTAATGTCGCTAGGATTCGCGACACTATTATTTCTGCTTGTATTATTTTGTCGCGTCGCTGTCACATATTGTTAACAACGCTTTTTGATTATTATTTTCGTTCTCATGCAACACAAATGCAACTCGCTTGTATCACTACAATACGCACGTTTGCACATAAATAGTTATTGCTAAAAGTAACATGTGTAAAGGTTGTAGAATTATTAAATTGGTGTCGTAGGAAACTATAACCCTAGATTGCTGCGAAATAATAAAATTAAGCAGCAATGATAAATTTTCTGGCACTTATCACTGATTAATGCGCGAGCAGGTTTCTATGCAAATGTCGCTCTCACCTTTGATCTAGCACGCTCTACGCTTTATCATTAAAATTAATTTTATTTGCTGTTCTATTGCTATTATCGCCGCTATTATAATAGGTAAGTCATTTGTGAAGTTATGTATTATACCTACATTTGATGGAGAAGAAATATTGTAGTTTAATTTATCATGGAATTAATGAGAGTCCAATTAGAGTTACGTATGTATTTTAAAAATCCTAGCTCTTATTGTATTTTTACTTTGAGAAAACAAAACACTACTACTCTTGCCGCACCTTTAAGCAAGCACGCGTCTCTTTACAACTAAGGCGGCATAAATGATATTTAGATAACCACGTAGCTAGAGTATAGATTTGCGGAGAGGTTAGTTATCAATTTAATTTTTGGAATTTTTATGGCTTAAAAACTATATTTCAACTATAATAACAGATACTTACAGCTTAACGTACACTACGCGACGCACAGAAACGCTCAAGAAATATCATCATTAGTAGCCATCGATCCATTTTCGTACCACGCCCACATTTGTTTAACTTCATCAATCACCTAAAAAGCAAACCAAGCTATCTAACGATAACTGTCGTTGCTTACGTGCCCTCCAAATAACGGAAACGCTTAAGAAACACCTCTAACCGGTAAGTTCAACTAACTTCACTATTCCATACAATTTAACAACATGAAAACATTCAAGGGTAGTAAACGCCGATACTAACAAAACTGGGTGTTAATTGCTCGAATCTTCCCATGGCAAGGAGAGCTTTTGATATTTAAATAAACGTTAAATAACTTTCAATACACGCATAAAATTAACTTCGTCTCTTTGTTAGTGCGTGTGTTACATGTCGATGTAAGGTAAGTCGTCCACTGCTAGCGATAAAAGTTAAAGATAAAATAAGCGATGAAAGTGAAGCGAAGGAGCAAGTGATTAAAAAATAATAATTTTAGTTAACTGTTATAGAGCCTTACGCAATTAAACAAACTGTTAGAATTATTTGAAATAGGGTTAAATTATTTTCTTATTTTCGTCGTATAGTTTTAACTATTTAACACTATATTCTTATTTACTTTTTACACGTTTTAATATATAAGAATAAACAGTTTATACTCTTCTATTTTACTTTATATCAATTAGTGTGTAATCAGTAAAGTACAATAATAATAAGTGTCAATAATAATAACTTGGAAAAACACTGCCAATATCAAAAGCTGTAGTTTAATCGCTTTTAGTACTTAGTAAAACAAGTCCCTAAAGAACGAGCTTTTGACAAAATATCCGTAGAGGTTCACCGGCGCCATAAAGCTCAGGTGGTCAATAGCTTTTTACGACGTTATAAACAGCGAATGTAATCATAAACGATAGTATTAATAAGCTTTTAAAAGCTCTGTCGAATACGTTTGAATGATAAATATTTCTACCATGTAAGAACTTGTGTTTGGTTATATTGTGTGTAATAAAATCGGTTTTAGAGTTTCGTACAGAATTAGTGCTAACTGGAATCTATTATTTAAACTGCTGTACGGTTTATATTCGTATGTCTATAACCTTTCAAAACATGATAGGCAGACCATGACACTTAAATTTCTGTAAACGATAAATAGTGATACAGAACCCAGGATGGATGTATTCAAATCGCACGTAGCGCACTTTTATAAAGACGATTTGTATTTGTTTTGAATTTCGTAACCCAAATGTACAAACTCGTGAGCTGGAAATTGATAACATAAGCGAAATGTAGCTATCGTGCTAAAGCCAAAGGCACTGATGGGCTAGGGTGTCTCATAATGTGAGGGGTGCAAGCCACTGTCCACCATACTGCTCAAGTGCGGATTGGTGACTTCACATTACCTTTGAGAACTTTATGGAGAACATTCAAATGTGTAGATTTCCTCACGATGTTTTGCTTGACCCAAGCAAGTGTTTAATTTCTAATACGCACTTTATTTTTTTTGAAAATTACAGGTGTACAACGGTTGTGAACTCAGAAACTCCCATTCAGGCGATCGACTTACAAACCGCGAAGCTATCACAGCTTACATAAAGGCTATTAATAATTTTTAATTATGTCGTTTTATCGAGCGCTCCTCGCGCTTTCATTCGCAGATGATATCAACGAGACCGAATAGCGTGTTGCATCTGCAAATTTCGATTCCTGGGATGCGTGCAGCGGAGTTTATCAAGATGGCTAAATGCTCGCAATTAGCGCATGTGAAATGTCGTATGCGCATGCTAACGAGATCCCGAGCCACGCACTATTGCTCTATACTGGACGGGCACACATTATCACGTTTTAGGGCGGCGTACATTCAGTTGAGAAAACGCTGGAGTTTTTAATATTGCTATTTTTTTCTATTTTGTGGTTTCTATTTCTTGAAGGATGCAAAAAAAAAATAAAAAATAAACAAAAAATATGCTTTTGTTTAACGCTCTGTCAATAAATAAAATTCATTAATAGAAAAACTGTTACTTCGTCTATTAGGTAAGTACATCAAAATTAATTAATTCCCAGTCGTATCTACTGAGGCGCTAGAACAATTTTTTAATCAAAACAAATATTATTTTTATTATAAATTGTTATTATAGTTTCAAATAAGGTCGTTTATTTCGTCTATTTCTATATGAATTCTCGCATCAGTATAAAGATACTAGCTTTTCTAACTTTACCTAGTACAATCTTGCACATGATGTTTTTAAACGCGCAGAAGTCGTGCGTTCCTAACAATACAAAACTCGTTCTCAGCTAGTTTTATTTGCTTTCGTGTCGCTTCATACAGTTAATATCTACAAAGACTCCCTAAAATGCGTTGTGCGATGCGATGTGAATGAACAACGGTCGTGTGTAAGGACCTTTTACGCTTTAAACTTGTTGCAGAAGATAGCGTCTGAGCCGCAATCTTCTTTACCTTATAACGTTTCGTTGTTGCAGTGTGCGGTGTCCCTTAAACATCGTTTTCGACCCTCCTCTGATTTATAGCCCCTTCGTAAAGTCCCCTAAAGTTTTCTAATTGTACTGCATGGAGCTTTCTTAACAATCTTACAATAATTAGCGTGGGCTTATGAGTCTACTTTGATAGTCCCTTGATTATACTGTAAGCGTGTAACTTTATAATTTTATTTATTTATAGTTCTAGGCTAATAAACTTGCCACTTTGTAACTACATTATTATAATTAATTCTCAAAGCTTGTAGAGTGGGATTTTTCGAAGCATCTGTATGTACGAGTATTATCAATATATGAGTATGTTTATTTAAATAACATTAAAAACATTTTGATAATAAATATGTATTTCGTTTTCAAAACGCCTTTAAATAGTGGAACTTTACGAAATCGATCGAAATCTTTAGTTTATCAAAACTGAAGAGTATGAATTTAACCTAGTTTTTGTTCATATTTGGAATTCTAAAACTAAGTATGGCCTATTGAATAACACGGTAGATATTTCAACATAAAATGTTAGGAAACCACAAAAAATTGTAAGCGATAAAGAAAGGTTAGGTAAAACAGAAGTTTCATAAGTGTTTCACTGTTGTGGTTTGTAATTTCATAATGAAGGTGGAACCGCGAACGTTCGCGCTGTAATTGATAATAATATACACAAGGGGGCGTGCAGAGGCCGCAAGCTATGTGGTGTATAGTCTGTGCAATCGGTAGTTTATTGCTAGTGTTGCCAGATTCGTATTTTTAATTACCCATTAATTTGCTTTTGAAATAAAAATATTCAAATATAGTATACTAAAGGAAGGGTAATACATTTTAAGTGCAAAGAGGTAAGTAAGTAGAATTTTTAACCTAAACATTTCTTTGTAGTATTGGAAAAATAAATAAAAAGGATGTTATGTGTAAAATTTAAATAGCCAAAAATAAAAACAACACTATGTTATTTTTTCTTTAATTTTGTACCTATGTCTTTCCCTACAATTAAAGCACCATAATAATAGTTGCAAGGTTGCAACACTGAGATATAAAGTTCAAGATTTCTCACTGAACAATCTCATGCGATATTTACTCAAACACTGCTCAAACTCAAGTGTTTATGCCTCATGGGTGATGAAAGTATCAATTTACTTACAATTGAGCTACCACCGTTTATTATCAGATACAAAATTGTAGGTTGTATGCATAGTAAAGTTCATTAGCATCTTGCCTTTTGTAATCGAAAATCATAGGTTCGAATTGATACTAGTGATAGTAATTGCACTTTAAATTTCATATTAAAATTTATTAGCGTATAATATCGTATCTTGGTTCAAGAGCTGATTATATTGCTTTATATTAAGATGTAATTTATTTATTTTATAATGCACTAACCTAATGATATAAACTCCCGAAAGTAAAGAAAAATGGATAGGTAATACTGGCAAGTTAATATTCATACAATTTTCAAAATTATTTTTTCTCAATTAAATAATGTTTAATTAAAGTTAGCAATACACATGGAATATAAATTCGCATGTAAATTTTATCGGTACGGAATAGTGGATGATATTTTCAATAAAAATATACACTTAAATTCTAAATGACCGATGAAGGTATCCATTTGCCGACAATCGAACTCGCCACCGCTTATTATCAGATACATTGCTTGGATGAAACTCGTCGAATTATACCCAATCTTACGTTATAGCAACAAAGTAAGAATGTGGTTTGTGGGATAGTTTTCAATATACATCACGTGGATTCTATCGAAGATTCACTTTATACGTAGCCACATAATGTGTGATTATTTGAATTTGTTTCATCGTAACTTATGCTTGGATAAAAGGAATCAGTAAAAAAGTTTTAAAGTTCTCTTCTATCTTGAAGTTTTCTCTTATTCATATCAACAGGGATGATAGGGAATAAATGCTGATTTCTTTTACGAGCATATGTTATTCTATGTAAGAATGAATTAGCGGGATGATATTTAAAGTACCTAATCCAATCAATGATAAAAAAAATGTTTTCTATCTTTATTTATCACAAATTATAATTGCTTATGTTCGTGTCTTCGATACTTCACAGTAATTGTATACATTCTATTCATTAATTCTCTGTAGCTCTGTCTACGATAGGTACGGTTAGTTAATTAAACAAATAGCCGTGCGGTATGCGTGTGGTATGCGCGACCCGTTCATACATCACCGCGAGACGACTCGTTGACGGCTGAACGACTGTACGATTGATTTATTACTATCAATGGTTTTTTGTTTCAACTGTGCACAGGTAATGATACTTTATTTATTTAATTAACTAGTTATTGCCCGTGAATTTTCTCGCAGTGGTGTCGAGATGTTGTGGTAGCACTGTGTGGATGAAAAAATTAATTACCTATAACAGTGTTATTCATTTTGCCTAGGTATAGTTGAGTGTACAATTAACAGAATGATCTAAAGCTTAGGTACAAATACGCGGCACAATAATTTTGTCCAACTTTATGAAAAAAATTCCCGTGAAATAACACTGAAAATTAACAATTTAATTCATAAGCTTTCACTCACTTTCGTACTTCGCGGATTAAACTATTCATCCACAAAATACGAAAACAATCCCCAAAATACTTTTACTAACTGACAAAAATCAACAATAAAAACAGCATGTAAACATTTATTGGTGTATGTAACAATAAATCTCAGTAACATTAGCTACGATCAATAAACATCGGAGTGGGATACAGCATAATTTGTCAGCAGTATCGGCGCTGTCGACTCGTCGATGGCCGATGCGCTATCTGTTAATCGATCTAATTTCGTCGGCTCGTCGGCTAGCGACGCGTCCGCTGTGGGAACGCCACCGCGGGTGCGCAGTCATTCCGTATCCAATGATTAAACTACTGCACAGAAGGAACTGTTTTTGATGTCTTGTTATTGTATGTGTGCGTGTGTGTTTGCCACGTGAACTGATAGTGTAATTGCCGTTACCAACAGCTGATGCTTAGTTGATATAGTGAATGACTTCTAATTTTCAAAAAAGTTAAACTTCACGAAGAAAATACACTGCACAGCATTAGCTATTATATTATTGTTATTGTACCTCTGAAGATCTCAAAGGCCTGTAAAAGTTGTAAATCTTCACGTGACCTAGCGTGGCGACCAAGCCTCTCAGATTATATGAGAAGTCCCAAATCCAATGGTGTGTCAGTAAAAAAAAAATTGCAATAATTATGAGGAGGCCCAAATAACTAATGTAACTAAATAAGTAATGAGTACAGAAGGCCTTTTTCTTCGTAACTACAGTTCACTGTCAATTCAGCTAGCTATCAGATTTTGTATATTCAAATTTCATGTGTATATTTCTGAACTATACCTACCTATCATACATTTTTGAATAATTTAGTCGTTTTACCTAATGTTTAGATAGTTTTTAAATCTACGCCAAGTACAAGCCTCTAAGAGGTTCCACCCTAATAACTACAAAACTCCCATCGTAGTAGTGGATGTTTTCTCTTTGGCCTCATTTTATTATTGCGACCACCAGCGAGATATCCGCCTAGACACAAGAATATTTGGATTGTGGTTTAATTACCACCCATTGTGGTCGGTGATTCGAACATTGTGCGCTCACGATTAATGTGTATTAGTATCTACGTAGGAATTAAATTTTATTGTTTTGATACTGCATTATATTGTAAGGTGAGTAACGATTTCGTATGAATTGCTTTTGAAGTTACTAGTATTGTTTTTGAGTTGTGATTGGTTACTAGTAATTGCTAGAGGAAAACTGGTGAATGTTGTTATATGTATTTTGTGTATATATCCGTATACCTATATAAGTAATTACGTAATCGA
>LGAG01000038.1:80115-94206 GCA_001278395.1 Lerema accius | reverse complement strand
TAGGTACCTTATCGACTGGTCACGATGTTACATTATCACTCTCGAGGACCTATTATCGATAAGTAGGTAGATTGGTAGGTACTTTAAGTATTATTTATTTTGTATACATCATATTATATAATGAATACAAGGGCGAACTTAATGCCAAATGGCATTCTCTACCAGTATCAATATCAATATCATTCAAATGTTGTACCATGATCGTTCCTTTAAGTACCTACTAATTATTTTCGTTGTTCGTGTTATTTTGTTTTGTATTTAAAATTCGTATAAGTTATTGTATTTTTGTACGAGGTTTGAAATGGTAGTTGAATAGATAGAACATTATTAGTTACCTACGTTAGGTATTATGTACGTAAAAATAATAGTCCCATTGCGTTTTGTTCACTTTCCACATAATTATTAAGTATATTTAATCAATCGTGAATATTTTATGAATCCATTAGATAGGTACTAAACGGCTCTAAGTGTAGATCAATTGAAATAAAATACCTACGTATAAATTGATAACAAATATTTTAACTTAAAAATGACTAAGCGCAAGCCCTAATTGACGAGAAACGAGAAATGCGATGTATCATCCCTTACGAGCTTTTTAAATAAGTAAATAAAACACGTCCAGCCATTAAAATGAAGCCATCAAACAAAAATTACTATCTCTTGCCGCGTGAAACTACTTAAGGACAAAAAATAAACCCTATCGGCAATGATACGCAAATAATGACGTTATGACGCGTCAGAATCACTTTGTCTCGAGTAGCGATGACGCTTCGGTCGGTCTCACGAGGTCTGATACCATCGGTAAACTCGCACAAACTTATAAAAACACATTGTATCACTCTTATTTCTACTACATAGAGATGAAATTAGGTTCACAGACTATAAATTTAACCTGTACAGCTTATATTAATGTGTCAATCGCTCCTCCCCTTGAAGCGTTATTAATAATCATGTCAATCCGCTCTCGTGAGAAACATTTTATAGAGACGCGGTAACTATTAATTTGGGTACGATTACAACTATCATTGGGTAATTGACGGTGTTGGTTTGCGCTTGTGTTATTAATTTTATTTAATTTCTGTAGTCTGGGAGATGGCTGAGTCATTTCTGTGGTGTATGCACTTTTTTTCGTCTTGATTGTCCGTGATTGGGTTCAATATCTTTGTATGGAAATATTCATTATTTTTTAATTGGAATAGTGAATGATACACTCTAGTAGTTAGGTATGTAGTAGGTTGTCTTGAGTAACTTACCTTTGGTTTTAAGTGGACCTAATAAAATATGTTTTAGGTACCTACCACATAAAACTATGTCCAAAATTAAAGGATGTAAGGAAGATGTAAGGACGTTTTCAAATGTAATAGTTTCAAGGTAGTGTGAATAAGCTATGGTTTATTTCATTTATTCAGAAATAATTTTCTCGGAATCTCCCACGTCTAATTAATTGGATTTGACGTGCAAAAAGTTGGAAGCCAATTTTATCAGGCTTATTCTCACTTCTGCGTATTGCCTATCTGTTTTTTACCCCGAGATTGAAATACAAAGAATTACGCTTGATTATATTCATTCAGATCAGATACAGCTTTATATTAAATTCTTGACATAAATCAAGTGTTAATAAAAAAGGTGAACTGTGATTCATATCTGAAAATCCATGAAATGACTAATCGGATAGAGTTGAGGCCTTCGATGACTAATGTGACACGATTTCACAGTGAAGCTGCAACATGAATAGGGGGGTTAAAATGTCGCATAAACCAAGGGTTAATGAAAAAAAAAATTATCTAGGTACTCGGTCGGTAGTTGGTAGTAGTATAGGGACAATAGTTTAAAGTTACGTAAGTATAATGATCGATAAAAATATAACAAACACGTGCTTAGGATTTTATGTATTTTGAACATTATTTAGGCATGGCTAGGAAAACAAAAACAAAAAAAAAAACAACTAAGTAACTACCAATGTCACTTGCTATCAAAGAATGAAAATTGTACTTAATTAATTCTAAGTTTGCTCACTAAAAATTAAATACCTACCTAAAACAAAAAGATATTATTAAATAAAAATCTGGGATGAAGTCATCAAAAAGAGACATGAGGACTATAATTTGCGCGTTCGTTTTTTGTCCCAAGAACAACACTAGCGGGATTTTAGTCGACAGTTTAGGGTTATTAGCGAGCCATTAAGCGGGAATTATATCGAGCCTGTTCGACCGATCGCATTCCGATGAAATTGGTAATGAGATAAGCATCGGGTTATTATCGCGAGAGGAGCGAATCTTGAATTTATCAATATATTGTTATCTTCTCCCCTTTTAAGATTAAGGCTGTTTTCTCACGACTCATTTTATTCTGCTGGCACCGAATTCTGATGTACCAGATCATGTCAGGATTGAATGTCTGTGAATGTTCTAAGTATTAAGTCTATAAAGACCAATACAAATTAATTTGGGGATAAATAAAGAACATGACATAATAAAATCAAAATGAATATTACTAAAATATTTTTTGCATTCGCATCTTAAGGATAGATAAGGTCATTACGTCGGTAAGAGTTATCTAAGAAAATAAGCTCTTCATTAATAAGACTTAAAAGCTATTTTTCAAGAAATACCATATTTAATATCCCATAATTATCACTTTATTTCTCTATTTGGATAAAAATACGGACGTTTTAAGCACCACCGGGATGAAAGTGTGTAACGTGCCTAATACTTCAGGAGCGTGGCGGATTGAATTCTCTTCCGAAGTGTGGGTTCGATACCCACGATGACTGACGTGGGAATTTCTTAAGACACTTACTTATCTCAATTTTTGTTTTGTTTTCCAGATCTGATCAAAGACATCGGAGTAAGTGAGCATTAAAAAAGAATTAGGTACTTTCAATTATCTTTAATCCAATTGAAAACATGATAGTTTATTTCTATATATTAATTTATGAATAATTCAAATAAGTAACCCTATTTAAGAATAATATAAGGACGAAAATGTTTGAGATTTGATGTAGTTAACATACATACAGAGGAAGTGCATTAACCTATTTTTTTGTGTAATTTAATTGACCGCATAGTGGCATTGTTTTTGAATTTAATACTGTGAGCATTTTATTCTGAAATAAAATATCTTTAATTTAATTATCACATAAGTTTTAAGACGTCAATATTAATAGTTGACTCTTAGTCTGAACCTACATAAAGCTTGTAAGCGATTTATTTAATCATTAGCTGCTGTTGCCCCAAATAAAAACAACATAACTTAAAAACCCGCGTCCTCACCGCGATAAAATCTAGCTTCATTTATTAATTTTATCACTTGACACCGCGTTTACGTGGCACTTATCGGGCACTAAACCTACACAAATTACCTTCAAAATCACATTAATGTCAGTCTGACTTAAACGTCTGCTTTGTGTAAAGTGCATTGATAATAATCTGAGCTGTACTCTCGGAGGTGAGCGGGATGGGTATACGATTTTGTTTGAGTAAGATAGGGATAGATGGTGTTGAATAGAAACATCAAAATTTTACAGCGTTTTTATTGCGCGTGCGCCGATCCAACTGTTTACATACCGACGTCCGGTTCATTTTCGGCCTATCGGGTTATAGGTGGTGGTTACTGGGAATATAGAGGTAGCAACGCTTTTTTATTTCGTCGTAAATATGTATTGATAGCTTTAGATAACTACCTATACACTTTAATTTTTTTCGGCTGCAGTCTACTGAAAGTAAGGATTTTACGTCAAACATATTTTTTTTGTTTTAAGTGAGTTGATAGATACTTGCGAGAACGTAGTCGATGATAGTTCATAGTATTTAATTTTAATATTTATTCATAAATTTAATTTAATTATTAAAAAAATATTATTCAAAAACCCAGCGGACGTGTATTGTCCATTTAATTTAAGAGGGCCTGAGTACCTAATATTCAGGATTACAATTGGTCCCATAGGTGATGTCGAGATTCTCCAAGGGACGAACGAAACTATTAATTTTATTGTTCCTTTCATTCAGTATTCTGGCGTGGGTAATAGTGACCAGTTTTTTAAGGTCCTTGCAGTCAGTGAATAATATTTCCATTCGGGGATCATTATAAAATGGTTGTTTAGTACCTAATATCCTTTTGTCTTCTTTAACATTTGCTGAAAAATAATTTCTCGATTTTTATATTGTGGCTTAAGTTTTAAAGTTATCATAATTTTCGAGAAAATTAAGCAAGCACTGCTGGTGTAGTGGTATCATGCAAGATTCCCATTCTTGCGACCCGGGTTCGATTCCCGGGCAGTGCATGTTTTTTCTTGATTTATGTTATAGTTTTTTAAAATTTTGTCTTATAAGTTCTAATTTTTGTAATGAAAAAGTTTTGCACATGGTTAATTTTGGCAGGTAAAAAGATTTCCTTTATTACCTTCACAATGATGTTATTATTATGTTGTTTGTAATTTGTAAAGAGATAAATAAAGATAAAGGAGGTAATATGAAATTGTATTTTTCTGTAAATAAAAAAAATCAAAATATCTGTTTATTTTAAGTTTATTAGCTATTATAATAATATTTTTTTAACAGAAGTATTACTTAATTACCCGACTACGCGAAATAAAGAGTATTTATTAATATTTTAAGCGTATTGTATATGTATGTATGTACGTATGTATGTATGTAGTTTGACGGATTTCAACATATTGAATATGTTTGTATTCGTCTCCATTGTGAGAGTCACATAAGCTATATTTTTTTTAAATACCCCTAGCAATCTAGTTCGTAGGTACTTTCCAGTCTTCAAATTATTTTTAAAATGATTGTCCATTAACATTTAAATCGACCAAACCGTTCCATCGTAAGCTTATCACAGATTATAACTTCAATCTTGCTTTTCGAACATTTTTTATCTGTCCAACATACTTGCCATATCTGTAGCGTGTGAATGCGGTAGGTGGCGCTGTTCAAGCGCCAAAATTCCCATGCAAAATTTTACTGGCCATGGGAATTGAACAAATTAACTGAATTTGATTTTAAAACATTCCTCAGACGATTTTTAGGTGAATCACCTTATATGAATCACTGGTGTCTGTTCGATAAAACTGGTAACTGTATACTATTTTAATTTGACAATAAAATAGTAGTTAGTAGCTACCTAACTATAAAAAAGCTACCTGATTTATAAAAAAAGTGATATAAAAATTACATAATTAATTAAGTAGGTACCTAATTTAGTACGTTCTTTTTTAAAGTCGATATTTTCATAATTAACTTCATATTTTATTCCTTTTATTTTTAAAATTATAAGCAGACTCTTCGGCCACTTTAGTTTTCTTCTATGCATATCTGATCTCTAGAATATAGAAGCTCTTAGACTTTGAGCTGCCAAAAATTACTATTTCCGACTAATCTACAATATCAAACATGAATTTCTTACTGGCCCACAGCCTACATTTCATACCACTAACAAAAATTCGAGTTTAGGAAAAAAGTTAACCCTCCCCATCATACAATTATGTATCAAGCAGTTTACATTACTGCAGTATTTTAATAAAGTTAAAACATTTCTCCAACATTCCTCAGGAGCGTGAAAGTCAGCAGTCGGTAATAGGAACAGGTAACAGCATTGTTCACGGGGCTAATTAAGTAACTCATTGCGGCACGAACTGGGACTAATAAAATATTATGTTGTGTTATTATTAAATTAATGTTACTGTTTGTTGCAAGTTGTTAAAATGCGGACTTAAGCACGTTAGGGTTAAATGGATACGCTCTGTTGTGGGTTAAATGCAGCTGAAGCACATGCAATTGAAGTAAAAGGGTTTATTAATTTCCATCCTAGCCCTTGATAGTAAGAAAGGCAATGCTGTTACTTAATTTTACTTAAGTAACTTTATTTCAGGCAATCATTTAATTGCTCTAAATTAATAGATGAGAATGGGGACTAAAGCAGACCATAGTGACCAGATTATGGTCATAGGGCTTAGAGTTGGGAGGTCTTTAACTTTTTTAACTATGTTTTTAGACCAATAATTGCTTAGAAAATCAGAATAAAACGAAATAGCCGCATATGTATTAAGGTATAGTATGGCCACGATGGGTTCTGAAACCAAAGCAAGAGAAGATTTCCTTAAGGAATATTCTTAATTGCATCGTATCCACTATTTTTTGTCCTATGAACCTCGAACAATAACTCGTAAATATTTATCACGCGTTCCAAATGAGTATTTTTCAAAGGGCACTAATTATTTCCACAATCCGCTTGTACAAATCACAAAACAATTGATTCAACGGAGATTTTACTTTGAAGCTCAATAGTTATTGGTTTCTCATTTATTTAATTATTAATTTATTTTAGGTTTTACTTAATTATTTTTATTATAGGTTGCATTTTCGGGTTAATTATTCCAATCTAAGAACATAATACTACATACAGTACGCTGTACTTGATAGGTTGCCCATGAATTATTAAATTCAAAGATGATATCTTTTCTGACAGTTGTTTATCTATTCTTAAAATAAATGTTGTGCGAGTTTTGCTTTATATTCGAAATTAAAACTTTAACCATGTCAAATCACAAACTCCGATATGCCTAAATTATTTCTTACATATACCGCAAATATAACCCTCGTCGTACCTATAAGTATACTTCTAAACAAAGTATAAAACAACCTAAACATTAACCCTTAAAGAGAAAGACGAGTCAGCGAAACAAACAACTATTTCTACACAAAGTAAGTCCACAACAAAAACGCATACCATCCAATATTTTTAAATAAACGATTTAATTTGAATTCATGAAAGCTACTGACAACGTTTATAGGATATACCTAACACCACAAAAGTTGCACTTTTTCCCTGCAACCATACATCATCGGATTGACAGCCACGAGTCAGTCGTAAGTTTTTCTCATAATCTTTTATATAAATGCACATTCATTTAAGCCATTCAGCATAAATACATTCATTGTGAGCCTTAAATGGTAGCCGTGTTTCTGGTGGTTGCATTAAAAATATATGTCATTAAGAAAAAGGATTTGTGGGGCGACTTATACGTGACGACACGACATATTTATTGGTCATATTGGTACAATGAGACAGAAAAAATTGAATATCGAACAGGGTTTGGTTAATACAAACTTATTATACAACATTATCTACCTGTCTGTGTTTTTTTTATAAGAGGAACAAAGTTTTTTATAAGAGGAGTTTTATCGCTTTTAGTAGTTAAAGATTTCAAGAAGAACATTACACAATTTTAAAACTAAAGTAAAAGTATTAGTTTTTACCCGACTTAGTTAGGAGGTTAATGTTTTTCTAGGATATGTATGTAGGTATGTATATTAATTTCTTTGGCACGCTCTACAGCTTAATCAGCTTAACAGATTTTAACATGTAAAGTGTCATTGAATTTGTCTAGATTGTGACATACGCAATATTATATTTTTACTACGATACTAATGTAACCACGAAAAAAAAAATTTTTAGTAGACGGATATTTTCTTTTTCTAATATAATATCCATCCATATATGCATTGCCTGATAATATTCATAATCTATATACTTAGTGTAAGTGTTTAGGTAGAAACGTCAATTGATTTACATTTCACGTAGTTAGATTTTATCATTCTCGTAGTACTATCTGACTTTGATACAGATTTATTTAATTACTAAGCCTATATATCTTTCACGACAACCTCAAACAAGACTGCGTGTAACCAACTTCCATTCGCATTAGTCCACGACGAAGATATCATAGCTATCGAAATGATTACTGGCTCAGAGCTATAGCTAAGAGATCGTATCTAGCCTGTCCTTCCATTAAATTTCATTAGAATGTCCACAGTCAATATCCTTTCCACACGCGTCGCTATCAGTCACAATTCATTAAATTTTTCGTCAAGCTCACGATTTCAATAGGGATGTCGAGTATCCGCCATTGGCAGACGTATCGATGCAAAGATCTCAGATTATTATCGACACCCATTCCTGCACAGTCACCTGACTGGGGTGGCATCACGTCTCATTGTGTTACAGCTATCTAGTACCATATTAAGCGTCTAATGTATGGAATTTAATTTCTAAACTACACTGTACCAGAAAGACTGGTTGTTACAACCGACTAATGGCGGTTAAGACGTTTGGTTCAGATTACAGATTATGACATTGCTCGTAAGTTGAAAGCTAATCAAAATGTTTTAATCGATGATGCGATAACGCTAGTGGTGTGATAATATTTTTGTTACTATCGATGAATGTTTGATATCTTTATTTTTAACTCCAAAATTATTTCAAAAGACTATTTAATTTTATTAGTTATTCTATTAGTTATTTTATTATTTTTGTTAATTTCAACAGAACTTTTCTTGTATTAATTTATGACTTCATTATAATTATTTCTAAAAATAAAGAGGATTTGTCACTACATACTAAAGTACAGATAAACGATTTATGTGGTTTATCAATATAATATTAATTCTCCTACCTATTTGGCGTTAGCAAAATAGACAATATTAAATAATATAATTATCTTACAATATACAAATAAATACTTTTAAATAGGTACATTCCAAAAGACGTAAAAACCAAATTAAAACCAAAATAAAAAAAAAAATTGTCAAAGTACATTATAGACATTTGTCGATATCGATAGTTTCGTTTGAATCACAACACAAAAGGTGAACGAATTCTTTGCATTACTTTAATTGATTTGTTAGATATTTCTTGTTGAGTGAGCGACCATTAATTGGGATTTTTGAACATAATATCGCTTTTATGGTTCCGTACGATGGGCTTTTATTAGTGTTCTATTCGTCTTGGAATAATACAACACTCGCTGGGGATTGAATAATTAGGAATTTAATTAGTCAACTTTTGATAATTTACTGGTTCTATAACATAGTTGGAACGCGTTCTATTGTGATCCAATTTGTTGGTATTGTGAATATTGATTATTAAGTTTCTTATAATGTAGTTAAATATACCTGGCTAGCCTAGGCCTGTAGTTAGTCTTCTTATCAAATTATGAATGTTTATGAACAATAGGACAGAATTAGAACATACTCATTTCTTACCTATTTCTTAAAAAAAATAGTAGCAATCTTCATGAAAACAATACAAATAATTTCTCCTGGAATCCTATTAGCGGACCATTTTACTTAATAGCAGAATCGAGGCCATACAAGTCCAGTCATAGCTCACTCGGACCCGCAAACAAAAGGTAGTCTTCAATAACCTCATATCACTAAACCTCTTCACAATTCAAGCTGAAGTGTAGATCATACGACTGGTTAGGTTCGGACAAAAAACTGGACCTCTACATTGGACATCGGAATCGTTTTAACTCAAGGGCGCACTTCAGATGTTTTGTTTGCGCAGGAGTGTTGGTCCTTTGCATTCTAGAGATGACCAAGTGGGCTATTTGCCGGAACAAGTGGCTGTCAACTCGCTTTTTAGAGCGTTGTAGGGATCCCCTGAATTTTAATTCATTTTATTTTCTTTTGGGTTTTTATAGTGATTTTTGAGCTATGAAAATAGTTAGGCAGTTTACAAAATATGACTTGGGTAGTTGTAGTTAATTGATTTGTTTACAGTATTGGGAAGTTTCTATAACTACTTACTACTACTACTACTTATTAATAGCAATAACAGTTTTACAGGACACACTATAAGTTAAGCTATTTTTATAGAGTTACTATATCCCTTAAACAAGCGGATATAGACATAAATTAGGCTTCCTAACAAATATTTTACTTTACTTAAATCACTACGTCTGAATTCTACGGAATCTAAGATAAAAGGTTAAAAGTAAGTTACCAATTTCTTTCGTTTCATTAAAGTAGCCAAGATAATAATTAAGGATGTTTAGGCGACTAACTGTTATGAATTACATTTTAGTAGGTAGGTACGAACTATTTACCTAAATTTTTTTACGTTTCTCATCAGCGCTAGAATTCCTTTCAGACATTTAGTTTATAAAATTCACTTTTTCGAGGGAGAGGAAGCGCATAATAAACATGTCAATCATGATTTGTACCGAGATTTCATAAGCTTTATGAAGTTTTAGTTGGAACAGCTGTGCATTTTCACAGAAGAAAAATAAAGTCTACGAATCAAAGCTGGAAGTTCAACTGAAAGATGTTTCAAAGTGGAAATATCCTTTGTCGAATTCTTTTCAAACAATCGTCGTTGGTACGTCGCTTTTGATGTTGGCCTAGAACTCGTTTTTAGGTGCAAGACTGTTACGTGAATGTTCTTTATGTCATGCGTATTAAATGTTATTAATATTTCATTGCATTGCCAGAGTGATTCTTTGGATATTGTTGTTTTTTGTTTTTAGTTTTTAAATAGTTTTGGTGACTGATGGCATATGGATCCCTATTGAAAGCGTATGCAAAGTATTAAAAATGTCGTTATGTGTTATATCTTCTTATTTTTTTTTTCATGAAATATTTTTCCTAATGTTTATGTTTTACTCCCTTGATTAACAGTTTTAGAGTTACTAACAAACTTCTGGTTGACAATAAATAACTCTCAAATAATGTATGTAACTTCTTTGGATGCCTTGATTGGTATAATTTATTGATAATTAGACTTCTACTCTAAAAAGAGCCAACCAACCAAGAGCTACAACTTATAAGTATTTTTATGGTTTTAACGTAATGATTTTATGGACAGTGCCACCAACCCCTACCGTCCATGGACATCGTAATAAACTTCGAGAAGGACTAAGGGGAAGTGTTGTAGTTTTGTGAGACACCGTTGTTGTCATTATTAAGTATTTTCATACATGACGTCAAAAAAATAGTTTAAAAAAGAAACCGTCATAAAGGCAATGGACGTAATAAACACAAACCGACTAGACTCCGATATTCTTTGGAAAGTTGAACTGGATTTGAAATGTAAACAGTTTGTTTCGAAATGTTTTCCTGTTAAGCGTTTTGTCTTATCAATGGTTTCATGTTTGTTAGTTAACAACGGTAATGATGGTTTTTAGTCACATCACTCGTTAAGGTGAAGAGACGACAATTTCCGGTACAAGCGCTTATAAATTATCCACATTATAACATACAGTGGTAACTGATAGCAATTCCACTAGGGATTTAACATCAGTCTCTACTACTAGTCAATACAGAAGGTTGGAATTCAAATCCTATACCCATCTAAATTTTTTAATGGTAGATAAATAGTTAATTATTTTTATTATTACATTTTATACCTATATTACACCTATATATTATTGTCTAAGCAGCATTATGTAATGTGTTTATTTTATTTTTAATTTACAGGCAACGTCTTTTTAAGGACAATTGTATTACAATTTATAGGGCCTCTTAATTGTCCCTTATAAGGAAGTTTTTAATTTATCCATTTAACCTCAGATTTTGATAACTTATTCGACATTTTTCGTATCCGAAGTGAATTATAGAGAACCTCTAAGGAAACTCTTTACATTACCAACTCTTTACTTTACCATATAAAATGTTGCACTCGGTGTACACCAGCCGTTTGAACCGAGTAATAAATCTATAGCTTGATTATAATTAAGAGAGCTTTAATCATTTACCGTCTAATAAGACACATTTATCATTTTGATGAGTTCAGCAGAGTACGATACGGATACTTTAGTTCGAGCTTATAATTAAATGATATACCTAGTTGGGAGATCTTGATGGTTGTAATCGCGAGATATTTGAGCTTTTACGTGACGAAGTTTTACTGAAAACTGTGAATCTTTGAACCTCTTTCATTATTTTGAATTGAATTTCAATTCAATTACATCTCAATTAAAATTCATTTCAATCAAATTACAAATCTCGCAAAGTGCTAAAAATGCTTTTTAATCACTTTTTTATTTACGCGGTATCAGCAATTTCTAATAACACGAGCAATTCATGAAGTATGCAGAATTTAAAAAGTTCAAAGAGTGGCAATTGTTTGAATTTCGAACCAGAGTACCGTGCGAAATAAACAAATGTGGGAAAGTACCGGATTACAAATTATTGATAGCTGTTGGATTCGGTACGATGTGATACATTTCTTAGTACAAAATATGATCAAGTAGGTATTTTGTTATGTATGTAACGCGCCTTATGTTTTCAATTTCAATTTAGAGCGTTTGTGAGGCATTACCCGACTGGGTCAGCAGGCGAGTAATGTTTTTGAGCATCTGCCTATTTTTTGGCATGCTCTACAACTTTAAGGATTTTGGTTCTCATTATAAGAGGTGTCATTGAACTCCATTGGGGGAGAGACAGACATTTTTTTTTATACTCCTCTCCCCTTCCTCAACTTTTATTTAAAAAAGTTTACAAATTTCTATTAATTACTATTAGTTTCCGTTAACAACAGTGCAGAGAAAACTTTGTTCTATTACGATATGTTTTAGTTATCGTACAATAAAAGCTCATATGTATTCTCTTGTTTTGAAATGTTGTTAGAAATTTTAACTGATCTGAGAACACAACTTTATTTATCAGATGACTGATTTTATCAGAATCGAATTCCGGATCTTTTAATCTCTTTAGATAATAACTGACCTATATTTGCATAGATACCTAATTTACATCTGGGACAAATTAAACAAACAACAAGTACCTACTTATCTACTGCACATTTTCCATTAATAATATACAAGATTCGAACACCACGCACAAACAGACTAACATGACATATTTTGTAAACGTAATTATGTACATTAATTTGCATAATTATCTAATTAACCTACAATTTCGAATATTGGCTACTTGATCAAAAACTCGTTATTACTATGATAAATTACTTCCTGATTGCCATCAATATAATTCTACAAAGATAACATATGTTTACTATTATCAAAGTACTTTGTCCATTGTAAATTATTTATAAAAAACACAAGTCTACTTACTAAAACGCTAACTATAACTGACTTAAAGACAAGTTTGAACCTACAAGCATGAAATGTGCAATATTTCTCGTAGAAGCCTACTTACTATCAAAAATTGTTATTTGTAAACTAGAGGATTAGCTTTGTCACTCTAGCAATTGATACAAATCCAATGACACTTCTTGAAATTCGTCAAGCTGTTTAAGTTGTAAGGCGTACCAAACAACTGGACATTCATACATACATTCACTTGAAAAACATTACCCGCCTTCTGACATGGTTGGGTAATCACATTTACATCGTAACAGTAAAGTTAACTAAATTTCAGTATCTCATCCTATGGTAAACTCTAATAGAAATTACCATACCGGCTTTATCAAGCCAACTATTTTTGGATTTATAGGTAATAATAGTGAGTACCCGCTACGGTGTTTACATCATTAGATGTCAAAGTCCAGTACTCACTGGAGCCAGGTGTGTATATCAGATATTAGGCCGGTTGCGTGTTTAACACAATTAGACTTTCACACGTGTAGTCTAATATTAGAATTGTTCGCCCCTCACTGTCCATCACTCAGCCTTACACGTACTTGCTTCGGATTTACGGCGTCAATGAAGGATTTCTTCTACAATGCGACTATGTTATTAATCGCCCTCGGGTATCTTCGGGTACTTTCGGGTCTCGTTATGTCGTGTTATGAAGTTAGTAAGCAATGATATTTTTTGTTAAGCTAAACTGGGCAATGGAAATTACAGGCCTATTTAAATGTGCCACAGATAGCTAAGGTATAGTTATCCGAGTAAAACTAGCTTGGTGTATAACTGTGGTCAAACGCATAGAATTAAGAACCAATAACATTATACTTGGAATAGCTACTATCGGATAGCTAGGTCGATGCTGTTGATGAAATCGGTTTAAAGTCTTCTTCATGCATATGCAGTGCGAAATAATGTTTTAGGTACAAAGGCTTTATAATAACTCAACTCAACGATTTACCTGAGAGACAGGTACTGATGACTTAATAAGCTATCCTAAGAAATCCGTCAAGATTTTTCACTAGCCACTGCTTAGGTAGGTACCTACTATATTTTTTTTGTCACGCTAAGTAAAGTTATCTTTATTTTTACTTTTTAGTATAATAGAACCTGCGCCGTAACCAGTTATCGCTGCTGACTTGTGCTCAAAAGATAATTATGTATCATGGTGTATCTAGTATCTACACGTAACTTTGAAGCTCCGTACTTCACTCCAA